>JACXGM010004466.1:0-37915 GCA_016801145.1 Umbra pygmaea | reverse complement strand
TTTTAAATGTAAGCCTGAATAATCACAGCACATGCAGTATATTTTAAATGTAAGCCTGAATAATCACAGCACATGCAGTATATTTTAAATGTAAGCCTGAATAATCACAGCACATGCAGTATATTTTAAATGTAAGCCTGAATAATCACAGCACATGCAGTATATTTTAAATGTGCAGAGCAAATATGGGCCAAGGAGTATGGAATGATTTTTTGCAGAATAGGAAAATGAATATTGCAGCACCGGAGAAGAGCACTGAATGAGTGATGGGGAGTACAGATGTTCAACTTTGCTCACATAATCTGGCCTGTGCTTTGGGTATACAGCTCAGAGTATATCACAGCAGCAACACACACACAGTGCACCCACCAAGCTAGAGAACACCTGCTAACAGAACCACAACTGTCATGGACTCAAAATGATGGAATAGTTAGAGTTGTGAATATACAGTGACGGTAATATACTCCAATGTAAGCTAGATGCATTTTATAAAAAGGATTTATCAGGTTGGTCGATTGAAAAATAAATACTAAATATAATCAATCAATCAATCAAAATTTATTTGTATAGCGCTTTACAATAACCAGCAGGTATACAAAGTGCTTCACAGCAGAAACTAAAAATAGAACAACATATCATACAATAAAACAGTAGAATCATACATAGACAACAGTAAAAGGTAATTGTCACACCACTACTGTGTATTAAAAGCCATTCTAAACAGGTAGGTTTTGAGTTCAGACTTAAAAAGAGCAACTTCTGTAATTAAGCGAATATCAGGGGGTAATTTATTCCAGAGTGTTGGGGCAGCAACCGCAAAAGCCCGATCACCCCACCGTTTGAACTTTGACCTTGGGACTTCTAAAACTAATTGATTAGAAGAACGCAAGGCCCGGCTGTGTTCACGCAAGGTTAAAATCTCCAATAAATACTCCGGGGCCAGGCCATGAAGGGCCTTAAAAACAAACAATAAAATCTTAAAGTCTATTTTAAAACGCACAGGGAGCCAATGAAGAGTGTAAAGAATGGGAGTGATGTGTGCACGTCTAGATGTGTTTGTTAAAAACCGAGCAGCAGCATTTTGCAGTTGAAGGCGAGAGATGGATTTTTGATTCAAACCAACATAATAATTACATTACAATAATCCAGCCTTGAACTAATAAAAGCATGAATCACCTTTCCTAAATCATGCCTGTTAAGGAATGGCTTAACTTTAGCTAGGAGACGGAGCTGGAAAAAGCTCATTCTAACAACATTGCTAATTTGCTTATCAAAATTCATGTTGCATTCAAAAGTAACCCCCAAGTTGAAATATAAATCTAACAAATAAGCATTCCATCACATAATCTACACAAATAAGTCTTTATTCATAAAAATAGAATACATTATTTCCAAATCGATAAAACTATCAGCCGACTTCCCACTGCAAACATCTTATCATGTTCAACCACCAGCTAGCTGAAAAAAGAAGTTCACTTACCAGATAGCAATAATTTGAAACACCTTGACATTTCAAACCAATTGTTGATCTGCTATAGCTCCCAATATCAGTCAGCTCAAAAAGCTTGCACAAACAAGAAAATTGATATTTGCTCTTAGAGATGTCTGTGAGCATTCAAAAAAGTTGTAACATGTCCTTTCACAACTTCAAAACAGTCCCACCCATTACAAGTGTTGATTCTACTGTCACTCCAAAATGCTGCTGTACAGTTACGTAACTCGCCTTCCACACACTGAATGCCAAGCACCAGTCAAAACTAGATGGCCTAACTGATTAGAGACCAACAAAGAAAAATAAATTATATATTCTTATAAAATATTTAAAAAAATAAATCAAAATAAATGTTAAAAAATAATATAATAATAATATACACTAGCATTCAAATGTTTGGGGTCACCCAGGAAGTGTTTTGATTGAAAGGCATAATACCTTAATTCAGGCATAATACCTTAATTCACCAGGGTGGAATTACATTGATAAGAAATTATCATTAAAACATGATTACTTATAGATGAGCTCAAATACTTCATCATTAGGACACTGAATGGCTGGTGAAAAGAATAAAAGATTATTCTTTAAATAATTCATAAAAAATCACAAATTGCCAACACTGCTAGATATTTGCAACATTGGTAATGACTTGGATATTTTTTTATGTAACACCACATTGGTGGATTTAGGGTATGCATCTCAATCACAAAGATAAACATTTCTGAGTGACCCCTGACTTTTGAATGCTAGTGTATACGTGTATCAATCCCTATTCCAGCTCTGAGGCATAGAATCCCAATGGGACATGGTCAGGTCAAGCATTAGCTACAACAAACACAATTACATCATCAATGATATTACTGAAGAGATCCTGAGGCCAGTTGTTGTCCCATTCATCTGTCACCACCACATTGGAAGGGACTCACATTTCTTGGGGATGGCCTATTTTCTTTACATGTTGAGCATGTTTGGGTTGCATATTTTCAACTACTATTTGCTATTAACTACTAAAATATACAACGCTTTATTTACATTCATTTGAAATCCACAGTGTCTTATGTATTTGATAAAGTTTACCGATCTCCTTTTATGTATTTACTTTAGTGATATCTAGGTTGTTAGTTAAACAACACTAAAAAAAATATAAACACTATCTATCCCCCAGACCTCTGATTTTTACAGTATAGGAAGATAGCTTGTTAGTTATTAATGGTGATAATTAAATGTAATTTCCAGGGACCTCTGAACGCTAGCGCATTTATGTGTTTGTATGTTTTACACATTTAAAAATAAATGTATATTATTCATAGAAACCTGAAATATGTTATCTACAGTAGCATGCTGGTGCAATTTAACTGTTCCACTTTATTAAATTGAATCAATAAAAAAATGTCCTCACCTGAACGAATCTGATGTTTCACTGTTTGACTTTTTACAAAAGCATTTAAATTGTTGTTTTTTTCTTGAACAGTTAACGTTGTACTCAAAATGGCTAAAGGCATATTCTCCTATAAATGCCATGCCACAAATGGCAGTGAGCATAGCTTTTAAGTGATTACAGGGGAAAGTGCTTATGCTTTTCAAATCTGTCACTACTTTACTTTAGTTCCTAATCGTACCCTGCTTTACTCGATATAAAAGCCATAAAGTCTGAGAAGTGGTTTTTGCAGGGGGACAGGAAGACTGTTTATTAGTTGTCCTTATCAGGTCTAAGACTACACAGCGTAATGCTGTTGTTTATCCAGCCACCTTGGAAGGGATGAGCTGGAGAGAAATGTGCACAACATCTACATGCTCCATTGCACAGAAATGATAGGATTTGTCACCAACGTGGCCCACTACCGTATCGTAAATGTGTGTATGTCGACAAATAAAAAAGGTTCCTCTTAAAATGTTGGTAATGTAATAGGTTTTTGTATGCCACTGAGCTTGTTCATAGATTTCTATCAAGGGCAACCAAGGGACACATCATCACATAGTGTTCCTAGTCTGTACATTAATTCTTAAATGGGCCATCCCCCCAAAACAATACATTACTATGAAATACATTGTATGACAAAATGATATACAACATGTTGACAAAATCAAATAACTCCCATTGACTACAAAACCCACAATAAACTAACTCAAGTAATAGCCGGTAATCACCATGGCTTTGGCGGCTCCAGCGGTTGAAGGCCTCGGGAAGGCCGAGATGACATCTCACTCAGTGACATAATCTACGAGATAACATAGACATTGTCCATCTTCTCAAATTAGGTGTCAACATTCCCTCCGTTTATAGCAGCCTGGATGAGCCCTAAAGAAGGACAGGTGTGGAGGGATGGAGCTGACCTTTCCAGAGGAGTCCGGAACATTCCAGGAGGCTCATTCATCAAGCGTGCATACTCACAAATCTCAGCAAAATCCTTGGGTATGATCATTTCTACACAGTGTGGGATTAATCAATAGGATAGTTTGCTTGAGAATGTTCGTAAATCTACGCACAGCCTTGACCGCACAATTAACATTTAACCCTCATATATCATGCCCCTAGTGGCCACAAAATTCCAAACGTACTCTCCTATATGGCTAAAACAGAGAAACCTATATGGTTATGCCCTAAAAAGGCAATGTCCAATTTCCACTGTCCAATTCCAATAGAACATAGACATGCTTGACTTCTTATCTCCCCTCGTATTGTAACATAGGCTTAACGGCAGAAAGCATCTAAATTTCTGAGAAGGCTCAGCCCATTATCTGTCTTGAACATTTCTCACATTACTGTTGAGTGTTTAACAGATTGTTCTTACAATTGCAGATTAATTTCAGTTACAAATTGTTATTTTCACAGTTCATGGAATTTAAAATCTTAATCTTGATTCTACTTCTAACATAATTATACTTTTTGGTATTTATACCATTTGGTCTGTGGACTGAATACCTACTAATAACTGTCGATGAGACATTGCTCAAGGAAATCTGATGTATAACTTTATCAACTGTCTGTGTCTCTCCCTAAATATCCTCAGGGCAAATGCCATTTTGTAACCCTGGGGGTCAACTCATGGCCAACCCTGAATTCCAAAATGGTATTCCAGAATATAGTGCTAGCCAGTTTTCTATGGTCACATGACATAATAGGAAAACTCCACCATAGTGGCAACTAATAGACTGGGGATTACAAACACGGGAGGGGCGTTGGAGCAGTTGTGACACTGTCTTGCAGAAAGTACTGTACAGTGGCTATTGAGGTAAAAACATATATATTATAGAGAGACCAATTGCTCCCCAAATTACTGCTATGGGCACTTTTCAATAGGATCTCACCCACTGACCCAGAATGAGCAAACTGATATACACCGATAAGCCATAACATTATGACCACATGCCTAATATTGTATAGGTCCCTATTTTGCCACCAAAACAGCCCAGACCCGTTGGGGCATGGACTCACTAGACCTCTGAAGGTGTGCTGTGGTATCTGGCACCAAGACATTAGCAGCAGATCCTTTCAGGCCTCTTAAGTTGTGAGGTGGGGCCTCCATGGATCGGACCTGTTTGTCCATCACATCCCACAGATGCTTAATTGGATAAGTCAACACCTAAAACTTGTTGTCGTGTTCCTCAAATGTGGCATAGAATACCATACAAGGGTGTACATGGTCTTATTCAATGCTTAGGTAGGTGTTATACTGTATCCCAGCAGAACATTACCCAAAGCATCTTCCCATAGTTCATCCTTGTGCCATGTGTTTCCTAGGTAAGCAAAGCACACGCACCCAGCCATCTACGTGCTTGATTCATCAGACCAGGCCACATTCTTCCATTGTTCCGTGGTCCAGTTCTGATGCTCACGTGACCATCGTAGGCGCTTTTGTCAGTGGACAGGTGTCAGCGTGGGCACCCTGACTGGTTTGTGGCTACGCAGCCCCATACGCAACAAATTGCAATGCACTGTGTGTTCAGACACCTTTCAATTAGAACCAGCATTCACTTTTTCAGCAATGTGAGCTACAGTAGCTCATCTGTTGGATCAGACCACACGGGAGAGCCTTCGCTCCACATGTGTGTTAATGAGCCTTGGCCTCTTGACCACTGCAGACCGGGAACACCCCATAAGAGCTGCAGTTTAGGAGATGCCCTGAGCCAGTCGTCTAGCCATCACAATTTGGCCCTTGTCAAAGTCGCTCAAATCCTTATAGTTGCCCATTTTTCTGCTTATAACACATCTACTTTGAGGACAAAATGTTAACTCGCTGCCTAATATATCCCACCCACTGACAGTTGTCATGATAACGAAAGTATCAATGTTATTCACTTCACCGATCGGTGTATGTTGTCATACAGTTTCCAAATGACCCACTCCCAATGCTAAACATACTTCTCTTCTGTAACATTTTTTCTACTTTTTACTGGTCAAGAGAGCAACAAGGAGCGAGATAAATAATTATGGCATACACTCAACCTGTCACACTATGGCACCCATACCTCTGTCACTGTCAGAAAGATATCACTTTTCAATGTGTTTGATTGTGTTGTAGTATTTCATGGGCCATTCCCACAGCCGTAAAAGGGATCATTTTGATTGTGTTGTAGTATTTCATGGGCCATTCCCACAGCCGTAAAAGGGATCATTTTGATTGTGTTGTAGTATTTCATGGGCCATTCCCACAGCCGTAAAAGGGATCATTTTGATTGTGTTGTAGTATTTCATGGGCCATTCCCACAGTCGTAAAAGGGATCATTTTGATTGTGTTGTAGTATTTCATGGGCCATTCCCACAGCCGTAAAAGGGATCATTTTGATTGTGTTGTAGTATTTCATGGGCCATTCCCACAGCCGTAAAAGGGATCATTTTGCCCATATATACAAATACCCATGTTTGTGCACAAGCACGGAGCCTGAGAATATGTGGTATCTATCAATTGACATTTCCTACCGCTGTGCATGAAACGGTTGTAAGAACGTTTGATAAATCCCACTCTTTTATGCATACACACATTCTTAATTATGTTTGTATGTACAAATTTATGATCGATTCTATGCACTCTTGATGAATTAGAATTCTTTTGGAATTAGAATTTCAGGTGCCCCCGGAACTCCTACTGTGTGCCTGGAATGTTCTCACTCTCTACTGATGCCCTCTGTTTATGGTCCTGAACCTCTGCAGCTAGTGTGCTCTAGCTCTGTCCATGGTTCTGAATCTCTGCAGCATTTGCGCTAGCTCTGTCCATGGTTCTGAATCTCTGCAGCCATTGCGCTAGCTCTGTCCATGGTTCTGAATCTCTGCAGCCATTGCGCTCGCTCTGTCCATGGTCCTGAAACTCTGAAGCCTGTGTGCTCTAGCTCTGTCCATGGTCCTGATCCTCTTCAGCCAACACACTGTCATAGTTAATTGAATATGGATCTACACAGCACCAAAGTCAGTATTAGCATGTTAAGTATTTATATTGGTTTTCATTGTATAGACACTCTGCACTCTAAATTTAGATAATGTATAAGTGCCATGTTTAACTTGTTGAAGATATAGTTTCAAGGTCTCCAGTGATCCGAACAGTACAGCTCTGGAAAAAATGTGAAGACATGTCAGAGGGTTTAGTCAGTTCCCTTGATTGACTGAGCCGTTACATGTGCTGCGTCTCCCAGACAATAACATTACGTCATCAACCTCCAATGACATATTTCGTTTCTGTTTCACTATTCCCAGCTGTTAGCCATTCATTCATTACCAAGTGCATTTAGTATCTGTATTTCCTTATGTCACTCATAGGTCCTTGTGAATGTTCTAGGTATGGTGTATGCAGTTGTGTTTTCCCATTTACGAAGTGTTTGACTCACTGAAGTCTGCATTATTTTGTAAGTGTTTTTGGTGATATTAAATCTTTATTCTTTAACTTTGTTCATCTCTCCGACTGTATTGATGCCCTGAAGCACCAGGCAAAAAAAATGAAATATGTTATTTCTGCCCACAGACTAAGTTTATCTTGTTTGAATGATTTAGTATCTTGTTCAAATGAGATAAACTTAGTCCCTGGGCAAAACAAATAAATGTATGTATTTAAGTTGTTCAAACGATATACTAACTCGTTCAAAGGAGATACTAAGTAATTCAAACAATATTGACTTAATCCCTGGTCAAAAAAAGAAGGAAAAAGAACTTTTGACTTCAAGCTATTGGCTGAATTATGTCATTTTGGTGTGACACGAGACCATAGATAGGATTGCAAGCACTGGTTTTATCCAATAGCAGCGAGTCAACTGATTTGCAGGCTAAACTATCTGAAAAATATCTTTAACCAAATGGCTGTATTGAGCTGATATGGATAAATAGGCCAAACAGATTGTTGAGTGTATGGCTAGGTGTCTTCTAAAACACATAGAAATGCCTGCTACATGACCTTTGTATTAAATGTGAATGATTTCCTCAATTAGTGTTTTTATCTGTTTATCTGTTTAAATTTTTCTTTATGTGTCATTTCATTTGTTGCTGTTGTTTCTATATTGCTGTATAACAGGGCACCAATGTAAAAGTATCCCTGCTCTGAGCTTGATTTCCCCTAGTGAAAACAGTCTGGATGGTATCTCTCCAGGAACAGGGTTTGTGACCCCTGGACTAGCTCAATTTAAACTAGCGAAAATGTTCTCAGTAAAAGAATAGCGAGTCAACTAAGCTGGCGGGCTATGGGAGACCCATCGTGGTAAAAAAGGTGAATTTACCGATGGAACATAATGGTAAAATGTATAAGAGTTTATTGATTTGTGTATGTGGTGTTAGATTAGCACTTGAAAACATACTTTTGTGCCAGACTCAGTTGTTATTCTGTAGGGACTTATGATCATTATCACATCCAGTGAAGCTTGTTGATTTCTTAATGCATGCAAAAGGCTATATGGGCAGTTATCCACAAACTGCCTCAAGGGGAGTCACGTGGGTGTTTCTCAATATGTTTAGTGCTCTACTTAGTGAAAGAATCCAAACCAAATTACATAAAATGGAGAAGGAACGTATTTCCCGTATGTGTCAATGCAAGTCTACAAAAGCCAATAAGCAAGCACACAGCATTTTGTTCTAGTCTTCAGTTTAATGAAAACATTTCAATTGCAAATTTCAAATGTGTTAGTTGTGTATATGCATATGTTTCGGGTAACAGTCAGTTTACATAGACAAGGGCTTCCTAATGGCACTTAATGCTTTACAGCTGCATCGTCAAGCCAGGCTTTCAAATCCAGGTCGTGCCATAACACAAGAACCGGGGACATTGCATTTGGCAATGTATTCCAACACAATTTGAAATTATTTGTAATGATACAATTACTGTGGTTACAGTGCATACTGTCATTACCTATTTAAGTGGAAACACGTTTCCCTTGCATGCAATGACTGTCTGCAAACCATAAACATCAACATATGCTGGTTATGTTCTCTGGTGAGACTGAGCCATGACTGTATTGGATCCATCTTTAGTTCCTTGTTGTTTTAGGGCCTTTATGCTTTCTGTATTAACTTCAAAATATAATAGACTTGACTCTTTCCGGCACAGATAATCTGCGTGGTAGATATTGCAGTGTGTTTAGGGACATTATCCTGGTGCATAATGTTTTAGTTTAGAGGCATTAAGACTTTGTAGAGTAGACACAAGGCTTCTGAAAACTTCCGAATGTATCTTGCTGTTGCCGTTAAGTGCCAAATTACACAGTTCAAGTTGCAGCCATACATGCTCAAGTCATAAAACGACTGTACACAGCAAAATCACCAGTGTTAAATAACCTCTGAGAGTGTTAAATTAACAATCTCAGTCTTTATATACATCCCATTGGCGCTATATGAAGACTGGGAGTGTTAATCTAACACTCACAGAGTGTATTTTGAATGTCCACCATGTTTCAACAATTAGTTGTATTCTTTGGATAAATAGAAGTTCCTATTTTCTTCTGACTTCCATTCTATCACTCTCGTACAGATAAGTCAATGACTCATCTGTCATAACACCTTGTTCTAGAACTTCACAGGCTCTTTTACATACCTTTTGTGGTATGCACTCAGAACTCTCTTTCTCCCCCTGCAGGTCTTCACCAGATATGGGAAGTGTTACATGTTCAATGCAGCAGAAGAGGGAAAGACGTTGCGGACCACCATGAAGGGAGGCACAGGGAACGGCCTGGAGATCATGTTGGACATCCAACAAGATGAGTACCTGCCAGTGTGGGGAGACACAGGTAGGCCTGCGACGCTATACCTCATCTTTTACCCTTTTCACACCAAAGAATGTTATTTCAGCATACAATATTGCCAAATGTATGTGGACACCTGACCATCACACCCATATGAGTTTTTGGGCATCCCATTCCAAAATCATGGGTATTAATATGCTCCTTTGCAGCTATAACAGCCGCCACGTTTCTGAGAAGGCTTTCCACAAGGTAAGTGTGTCTGTTGTGACCATTCAGCCAAAGGAGCTTTCGCGAGGTCAGGCATTGATTTTGGACGAGAAGGCCTGGCTCACAATCAATATTCTAATTCTCAGTGGGGTTGAGGTCAGGGCTCTGTGCAGGCCACTGGAGTTCCTCCACACCAAACTCATCTAACCATGTCTTTATGGGCCCCATGTTTTACACAGGGGCACAGTGATACTGGAAAAGGAAAGGGCCCTTTTCAAACTGTTGGACCCAATTGTCTAAAATGTCTTTGTATCCTGAAGGATTAAGATGACCATTTACTGGAACTAAGGGGCCTAGCCCAAACTCCCCAGATCATTATCCCTCCTTCACCATTAGTAGGGGTGTCCACATACTTTAGCTATACAGTAAACCCTCGTTTTTCGCGGGGGTTACATTCCAAAAAGAACCCGCGATAGGCGAAATCCGTGAAGTAGTAACCTTTATTTTTTTACAATTATTATACAATGAAATACTCCATAATACATTGAAACCAAAGAACAAAACCTTTTTACAGGCCCAATCATTTGTTTAACAAATAAAAGTACTGTATAAAGTTTTTTTTACAAATAACTACTGTACTGTAAAATAATAATTTTAATCATCAATACGAACTGAAGGCTTCAAATTGCGGAGAGCAGCACCGCCCCACTGCGACCCGAGTCATTGGATTAGAACGGGAGAAAATGAAAAATTATTATGAAAACAAATACAAAGTACAGTAGGACAAATAGTGACTCACGTGTATTTCACTGCTCTTCTGACTGAGCCGTGTATAAACCGCAGGTAGAGAAGAAGCGGAGAGACTGTTTAGCCAATCAGAATGCAGAACACAATGCACGATTAAAATCCGTGAAGCAGCGAGACCGCTAAAGTTGAACCGCGATATAGCGAGGGTTCACTGCAGGCCCAGCTCCAGGATGAAATGACCGGGGGGGGGCATTTTTCATCAATGAGGGGGCATAACTAATTAATATACCATTTGTTGTGCTTATCGGGAAAAAGAGCTGGGGGGGCACAGATTCTATCTTGGGGGGGCAATGCCCTACTTTGCCCCCCCGTAGATCCGGGCCTGGTTCACTGTATAATGTAGATTATCAAAGCCTATCTTTAGATTTAAAATTTACTAATTAATATGAAGTTGTATGAATTTGACAAACAAAGCAGCCAGAGTATTTGGACAATGACACATTTTGTTTTGTACTCCTACACATTGGGTTAGAAATGAAACTTTTGAAGTGGTTCAAATGCAGTCAGCTTCGATTTGAGAGCACATACTTTACATCTATTTTACATGACCTTTGTAAGATTTACATCACTTTTCGTATTGGTACAGACTCATTGTAATGTCCTAATTAAACACTTGTGTTTAGTACTTGGTAGCATACCCTTTGACCCAGTCCTATACTGCAGTAGGGTTGTTCCGATATATATTGACTTTGATACCTATACTTGCTTTGGTACCTCGTTATGGATAACACAGACAATCAATAAAAACCAACAATGTTTAATAAAAAACACAAATTCATCATTATTATTTTTATTAACAATATATCAGACAACTTAAAACTGTAATATATGTATAATACCAAATATCATCTTGTATTTTAGTTTTTTACAGTGTGTTTAATTTATCACTTAGAATATTATATATTCTATATTATGTTCTAAAGCCAAATCTAATGCCAAATATCTCCATTCTCTGTTATCTGAACACCTGGATTTCCCAAATCTTTTTTACTCCTTGAAGCTGATCCATTGAGGTCCTTTATATTTGGCTTTCATTTAATTGTTTCTTCTCATTTTGAAATTAAATTATGAATAATTTACCCACAGTTGAATAACACTAAACGTGGTAGTTTTATAGATCAGACCTCAGGTGAAATCGTACCGACATCAATTGATAGTTCCAATCGACAAAGTTACCGCCCCCCCCCCGCTTAGGGGAATATGCCTGGATTGATGACTCCAATAATTCCACATATCGTGTATATAGATTGTCAGATATTCCATGAGAAAAATGGCTTCTAATATGTATTTCTGTGTTCCAGAGGCGCAGCTTAGACTAGAAGATCAAATGAAGGAAGTAGGCTAAATGGCCATTGTACCAAGAATTGCATGTAACAACATGCGGCAGAACTTGCTAGTGAAGTAAATGGGAACTTATTTTGTGTGCGAATTAAAATGTGTTATATGTGTTTCATACAATTGCTGTGAATTTATTAAACCATCAAGACATTAGTGTTTATAATTTCTATGTATCTTTTATCACACCTGTCATGTTTTATAGTCCCTGAAAAGATCAAGGTTGTTGTAAGACCGATGTTTCGAGAAGTTTCCTGCCCCCCTTCGTGGGACAAGCAGTTAAGCATCTTTTACAATCTGTCACTGCAATATTTTTTAGTTTTGCTTTTATCACTAGGCTTGTAAGCAAAGTACTCTCATATTTTACTGTAAACACCCTGCCTTAACACAAGTTGTCAACTGTTAGCGTGTTCTGTTGCCATTCTTTCTAAGCAGGCGGCTCGCTCTTCCTTAATATCACAGCATTTATTTTCCAATAGATGCCAAGTTGCAAACAATTTCGCACCTTTCACTCCAATAAAAAGCAAGACTATTTTAATGATGATTTTTAATGATGTATTGACTGACGTAAAATAGTCAATAGAATAGTGCCATTTTGAAAAGCTGGTATGGAGATACTTTTTCAGTACCATTGACTGTATATACTACTGGACGGAACATGTGTGACGTCACCCATTAGTTTGTGGAGATCTGATTCGAGTCATCGAGTTTGCCGCTGCCAGCGCAGCCATCTTGGTTGCAGATGAGACCATTTTAGACGAGAGGGTGTCAAACAAAAATATTGGCTAATGAAAAACTAAATGTAATGTTACTTTCTGGAAAATTAAACTGCCGACTCCTTTGAGTGTCTTGTCGTACAACCGAACGCTGAACAAGACATTATTAGGCAACCAAAGTGACAGTCACTACATAGCCATGTCCTAAAACACCCCCTGCTTTATCACTAATTTTAAAATTAACAAGACCATGATTCAAAAAATTTACATCATTCTGTATTGCATAAGACAAAAAACTAGCGATTTAGACCATAAACTCATTATGAAAATGTTTACTGAGGTAATAAATCAAGTGAGAAGGGACTCATTTTCTCATAGGCTTCTGGAGAAACCTACCATTTGCAACCGCACGTGTCACCCCCGGCTGGAATTCAGGTTTAGTATTTACTTCCTTACAGTATTTGCCTCACTTGGCCAAACCCAATGACAGTATACAAAAGAGACGAAGCGACTCCATACATTTCGACAGAGATCCAGTGAAGTCAATTAGAAGCACTTTTCCAGCGATGCCAGAGCGTACTGCGTAGCCTCACGCTAAGCGTGATGTAGATGTGAAATGAGCAACCCGTCTGAAAGTTGTAATTCTTCTCATAGCTGTGCCAAGAGAAATCTGAATCATTCCGAAGCTTGCCTCTTGCAGAGACGGAGAGTGTGATTAGGAAATATTTCCAGTCCATCAAAACATTGCTAAAATATTTTTGTTACAATGCTTTTCATGGACTCTCTATGGGCTTCTCCCTGTACTGTATGCCTCCACGTCCCCTCTATTGCCTAAGAGCTTCTGGACTATACAGTCATTTCTCTACTGTGCGACAGAAAGTTGAGTCGGTATGACACAATAGTTTGCATATTTTCACAAAAACTGCTGCTACGGTGCCATAACGTGAGCTACAAGGTAAAGGAGCCTTTTATACCTTGTCGTGTTTAAATACACAATGGACAAATAGAGTCTTTAAATGCTTCAGATGTAAATTTATTCCTTAAAATGAATAGGAGTCTATGGAATGCTAACGGTAGGTGATGCCTAGGTAGCCTCAGAATCTCCCCATGGGTGCTTCAACTTCTGCACGCCGGCTTACCCCCTTCGCCAAACCGGATGCTAGCCCTGTGGTCAGTACCAGTTTATTAAATAACCGTATACTGCAGCCATCTTCTGTTATTGCTTGTGGTGAGCTCTTATTGCTTTAAATCTGATTTTTTGAAAATGAAATGCACGTTGAACTGCATTCACGTTTGGCAATTAACAGTTGCTGATTGCAGGATTATGCATGATTACGTTTTTTACATGGAAACATATATGAAAATGCAGGGAAAGAATTGTCATGCATTCTGAAAATGCAGGTCTTTAGGACATGAGATTCAATTTTAAATGACAAGTTTTTACCTTTTATCTGACGAGTCCTCCAAACCACACGTCCTTGAAGCTTTACCCTACCGTCACCCTCACTACCTTTAACGTATTACTAGCAGATCAGTGGTCAGACCATTGTACGTGTTGACTCTGACTGCCCTATTTTTTTCCTGTTTATGCCCTAGTGCCTTAAACAAACACTTGATGCATTTTGCAAATACAGTTGTGCTAAAAAGTTTGCATACCACTGGAGAATTGGTAATAAATGCACCATTTTTAAAGACAACATGACTGAGCAGGCAAAACAATATGTTTTTATTTCTTATGGGAGTCAAATTCAACTGTAGGCCATAAAAGAATGGCACAATCATAAAACAAAACATGGCAACAATGGAAAATAATGAAATTACCCCTGTAGAAAAGTCTGTATAACCTCAGTTCTCAATATGGTGTATTGCCCCCTTTAGCATCAATGAAAGCGTGCAGTGGTTTGTGATATTCTTGACAGTTCTTTTCTGCTCCCCAAATCCTGCTCAGTGCATCCATGTGAGAGCTACCAAACTATTTGACTATTTATACACAGACACTAATTGCACTTGAAAAAGCAGCAGGTGTGAGAAATTAACCTTTAATTGCCAGTTTAACCTGTGTGTATCACCTTGTGTGTCTGTAACAAGCTCAAACATTCAAGGGTACCCTGATAAGGGTTCTGTTATCAGTATGGTTTACAAAGGAGCCAAACAACTGTGTGATAATTTTTGGCTTCATATGGGCACTATCCTTACATAACAGATGTTTTGCATGAACAGTCATATTGTCAAAATCAATTCTGAAATTTCACAATTTCTGCCAGGATATGCAAACCTATGAGCACAACTGTATTCACCCGCACAGCTGTTTTCGCACAATTTGCACACTACCATTTCCATAGCCATAGTTCATGGCTATCATTGCGTTACCTACCCCAGTGTTATCATTGCACTGCCACTTCATGTTCAGACTGATCTACCTCTTAATCCTAGATACTATTTGTCCTGACTGTACATTATATACGGTATAACTACCACATACTCTAATATCAAGAACTCTGTATTTACTTTGTGTGTTACATCATGTGTAACATAATGCTTCCTTGCACAATGTGATTTGTCTAGGCCAGGTTGCCACTGCAAATAAGAAGTGTTCTCAATGTGCCTCACAGTTTAAATAAAGGTGAAATAAAAAATAATAAAAAGAACATGCTCTCTCCTCCTGCATTTCTGTGCGGAAGTAAATCACCATTTGAGAACGATTCCTTAATTTTGAATGAAACTTTTATTGACTGAAGAGCCATGACTCTTTTTTAGGGACTACGGTAGTTTAATTGTATAATTCAATCATAAGTCTGGAAATAAACTAATATAACATGATTCACAGGCAGGATTTATAAGCGGTACTCTAATTCAGTGCTCTGCCACCAACAGCTGTTTTCTTACATTCGCAAAGATCAAATAGAGGGAGCAGCAACATAAAGACTTTTAAACTGATAATTGGATACAGGTTGCTATAATGAATGCAATTAAATTATTATTTGTTATGATGATAAATACAAATTAATGTATTGGAAACATACAAAGGGTTTCTCATCAATTTAAGACATGAGAACAATACAATGTCCACCAGCTGAATTATGAATGACAGTCAATTCAATTGTTAATTTGAACAATCAGTCATTTCTAGATCGCCAGTAGGGGGTTTGGCTCTGGCATGCTTTTTGCGTTACAGACACATGATCAAGACACGTGAACTACTGAGTCTTTCAATTTAAGCATTCATTTGACGAATTAGCTATTTACTTTAAAAAAAAATCCAGAACACAGGTAAAACCTTTTGAAAACACAGACTTTTGACAGATAATGCGTCATCTGTGATTACCTAGAACATATAAAATATTTCATTTTTTTGCTATGAAAACTATGGCAGCATGTTTGCAGTCATTGTCTTTCAGAATTTGCTATATAACCCTAAGATTACAATACCTCCACCATGTTTCACACTCACTTCTGGGGAGTGTTCCTGATATATTTTTATGTTTTTCTTTCATTTTTCAGTCATCCACTATAGAAATCTTCATTGAGTACATTTCCACTATTGGTGGCTAATATGTATAAAAAATCAATTTCAAAATATAATCTGAGAATCTATAGTTACATGTTTGCTAATCTCTCAGTAACTGTTAAATTACAAATTCAATCTTTTCAAATGGAGAGCCAAAAGAAGAAGATTGAATGCCTCACTGTCCAAATAATTACATGGATTATGTATAGTATGTTCATTTTATATGTATCCTACAACATTCTCTGTTTGTTTTCACCAAGAATATTATAGTACCAGGAGCAGAGTGCAGACTCCACACACATTGCTTTGGGCCAAACAAGTTGCTTTGTAATAGTTACATTTTTTATTCAACATGATCTCACAGAATTTCGTAAAAGGAACACAGCCCCTTAAAATCTGTGGCATTTTCACGGAATCGGAGATGGTAAGGGCACACTGCATAAATGTTTGACCCCACCCACATTGAGGCACACACCGCTACAGCCTCACTTCCGTGGGCCCATCCCAGACTTTTCTGTGATTCCGTGAAACTGCCACAGATTTTGGGGCAGTGTTAATTTCATGGAATTCTGTGAGATCAGGTTGTTTTTATCATGTAATCTTTATAGTTTATTATGTAATATCATAGCCTACTTGAGAAAACAGATAAATCATTGGACTACTTTTTTGCTCTGGAGGAATTTTAGAGATATTATTAAATAAATATACAGGTCCTTCTCAAGAAATTAGCATATTGTGATAAAGTTCATTATTTTCCATAATGTAATGATAAAAATTAAACTTTCATGTATTTTATATTTATTTTATTATCTCAAAGAATTAGCATATCATGAAAATGGTCTCTAAACAAGCTATTAACCTAATCAAAATATAATTTTTATCATTACATTATGGAAAAAACTTTATCACAATATGCTAATATCTTGAGAAGGACCTGTATATATACAATGAAATAATTCATATTTAATGGTGTATTTCTACATTTATTTAATAATTTCTATATTAAATGATTTATTTCACAATTTCATATTTCACAATTTATTTATTTCGTAGTTGCAGTCATTGTGAAATCTGTCACTATTGAAGCAGTCTTTCAATCTGTCACTTTCACCCATCAAAGTTAAAAACACGGGCTCTACCGAATAATGTTATTTGATAGGTTTTGTATGGTTTTGTATGGTGAAAAGTTGAGAGAAACCTCCCCTCTTTCTTTGCACAAATGTTTGTGGGAAATTTACCAAAAAAGCATACATTGTTGCACTGCATACTACTAAATTCACCAGTCATAGTAGACCATCCGGTGACTTTTGACATACCATTTTTGGCGCACCCTGGTTTGGAACATTCAAATGTTAATCTGGCATACTACATAGTATGTGAATTGGGAAACATCCTTGGTGAGGACAATGATTTCTACTACAGATTAATTGAAACTGCAGAAAATATTATAATTTTTATGAGATTAAATCTTAGAAATTGCAGAAGTTACAATGCTGGAGGCCCTGTCAGACCAGGTCATCGATGAAATTCTGTTCAAAAACTTTGAAGACGTTTGACACGTTTTGACAAAATAATCCACACTCTAGTGAAACTTGTGAGTCGAACATTGATATGGATATGTCAGGCAGGCAGATCCTTGGTGAAAATAAATATATGTAAAAATACACCATTAAATATGTTACAGTACATGTTTTTTATTAATATTTTCCTTTTTATTTAATTATTTCATGGTGTGCATATTTATTTTATAAAGATCCTAAAATTCCTCAATAGTTTGCTACCTGTTTCCAATTATCATAAAAGCTCCATACTTTAGATGGTACATATTTTAAAGACAACACATGATTCACCAGAATTCCTCTTTGCAGCTCCTCTGTAGCTGCCAGTATTATTTGACAGTACACAATAAAAACCTCAGTGTTAAGTCAACACCCTAAGTGTTAAATTAACACTCTTCAGTGTGTATATAGTTCCACTGGACCTATATAAACACTGCAAGTGTTAATTTAACACTGATATTTTTATTGTGTATGAGTTTGTTAAGCAGGGTCTGGTCTGTCAGCCACTAGACAATGTTTTCAATGATGATGAATTGAACAGTACATTACTATTTACTGTAGACTGCCTGTGTCTGTTGGCCTTTCTACAGTACATTGCTTGCTTAAATACACTGCCTGTTTGTCTTGCCTATGTCTGTAATAGCCTACAGTATGTGTACAATTTAAAACAGACACATTTGTTGTACATATTAAAGTGTGTTGAGATCTAGATGACAGTAGATAAAGATGTTTGGTCATTGCTGGTCTGGAAAGGAAGAAGCCGCAGTAGCTGTGTAATCAAATTAGCATGTGCAGAAACTTCTAGATCTTTAGTGAGAGATTAAAGGAAAGCTGTATCCACAACAATGCTATCTTCTGTTCAAAATGTATCAAGGAGCCATCAAATAACATGTCAGGAGCCAGGAGTCATTTCCTTTTCAATATTGAAGTGATGCCATTCCATTTTCGGCTGTTGTGCATCGTGTCACAAACCCTGTAGTTGTTCAGATAGGCTTGTTAGAAGGGACTTGCTGCCTGACTGGCTGGCCTCACAGCACACCTCATTCAAGTCCTCGCTCACGTCGCAACCTGTGTGAGCGGAGCCCGGAAGAGCACATGCAGTGAGCCACGACTTGGGTTGCCCAACAGATCGACTCTATTTACTCTCCAGAGCGTGTGTATCATACCATTTATTTTCCCCCTGATCAATTCTCCACATGTTCCTCTCAGATTAGCAGTGGGACTCATGGGCTTGTCCTAAGCTGTATTTCCTTTTCCCATCTTGGCGTGTTTGAGTCTGTTGTGATCAGACAGAGGCTAAGAGGGGGCATCCAGCAGTAATGAGAGCATGTAGGGCTCATTGTACTTCCTCCTGGCGGAAAGGAGGGCCCTAGATGACAGCCTCGTTTATCCCCCTGTGTGTATGGATTAAATAGCATACATCCAGCTCACTAAGAGCTAACCTTCTTAAAGGCTTTTTGCAATGCAGATTCTTAAGGGTAAATCACCACAGACTCATGAGCTGTTACGCTGGACACTGATGGCTTGTACTTCAGCCCTACCCTCCCACACTGTCCCTTCCATCGCCCTCTGGAGCCTCCTCGCTGTCTGCCTGACGAAGGTCAGCAGTCAGTCAGAGCTGTTTGTCTCTGCATCATCTGGATCAGGAAAGTGGCTGATTGTATCCAGGGAGCTTAATTAGGGCAAATTCATATCTAGCAGACAACCTTTAGATTCGTTTCCGGCACCCCAGAACCAATTAATTGAAGATCCCTGTACCCGTGGCCAAATGAGTGATTCTCCTATGAGTCCAAACACGAACACCCCCACCAAAAAGGATCCCTCAATCAACATCTTAGTCAGACATGTAAGCAAATGATCTCCCCTTACCAAAAAATGCAAAAAAATGCTGAATCACCATACCAATATCTCTACATCAAATAACACCATACCAAAATAATATTTCTATCAAATATTTGGGTAAAGTGAGAGAAAGCTGTAACAGATACAAATGAAATTAACAGTTAAAACAAATAGAAATAAACAGCATAGGTCCATGGTGGTGAAACACTGATCAATTTTACTAAAGCAATGGATAGTTATGCTGTCACCAATCTCCCATGGGTAGAGTACTGTCTCATCTCATCTTCAACCGCTTATCCAGGGTCGGGTCGCAGGGGCAGCAGCTCTAGCAGGGGATCCTAGACTTTCCTTTCCCTGGCCACATTAACCAGCTCTGACTGGTGGATCCCAAGGCATTCCCAGGCCAGTGTGGAGATATAATCTCTCCACCTAGTCCTAGGTCTTCCCTGAGGTCTCCTCCCAGCTGGATGTGCCTGGAACACATCCCTAGGGAGGGGGCATCCTTACGAGATCCTTTCTATGCAAAGGAGCAGCAGCTCTACTCCGAGTTCCTCTCGGATGACTGAGCTTCTCACCCTGTACCTAAGGGAGATGCCAGCCACCTTTCTGAGAAAACCCATTTCGGCCGCTTGTACTCTGGATCTCATTCTTTCGGTCATGCTCACTCGCGAACAAGAACCCAAGGTACTTAAACACTTTCACTTTGGGTAAGGACTCATTCCCTACCTGGAGTATGCAATCTACCAGTTTCCTGCTGAGAGTCATGGCCTCAGATTTAGAGGTGCTAATCCTCATCCCAGCCGCTTCACACTCGGCTGTGAACCGATCCAGTGAGTGAACCGATCCAGTGAGTATGCCTCAATATCCTGTCCATGAATGTCACAAACAGGATTGGTGACAAAGCGCAGTCTTGGCGCAGGCCAACCCCCACCGGGAAAAAATCTGACTTACTCCTGAGAACCAGAGAAGCAGAGACCCCCTCACCCCATACTTCCGCAGCACCAACCACATTATCTCCCAGGGTACCTGGCCAAATGCCTTTCCCAGATACACAAAACACATGTAGACTAGATGGGCATACTCCCAGGCCCCCTCCAGGATCCTTGCAAGAGTAAAGAGCTGGTCCATTGTTCCACGTCCAGGACGAAATCCGCATTGTTCCTCTTCAATCTGAGGTTTGACTTTCGGCTGAACCCACCTTTCCAGCACCTTGGAGTAGACGTTACCAGGGAGGCTGAGATGTGTCATACCCCTATAATTAGCACACTCTCTGGTTCCCCTTTTTGAAAAGGGAACCACCACCCCGGTCTGCCACTCCTTTGGCACTGTCCCAGACTACCACGCAATTTTGAAAAGATGTGACAACCAAGACAGCCTCTCCCCACCCAAAGCTTTAAGCATTTCTGGACAGATCTAATCAGACCTCGGGGCTTTGGCCTTGTGGAGTTGTTGACTACCTCAGTGACAGCCTCTGTAATAGATGGCGTGTAAGTCGGATTCAGGAGTTCCTCAGAATGCTCCTTCCATCGCCCGAATACCTCCCCAATTGAGGTCAACAGTGTCCCATCCTTACTGTACACAGCTTGAATGGTTCCCTGTTTCCCTCTTCTAAGGTGGTGAACAGTTTTCCAGAAGTACCTTGGTGTCAACCAAAAGTCCTTCTCCTTAGCCTCCCAATCCATGACTAGCACAGAATTCTAACAACAAACGACCACTCGGGTTTCGATCAGGAAGGCAGTTCCTCCCAATCACGCCTCTCCAGTTGTCTCCATCGTTGCCCACGTTGGCGTTGAAGTCTCCCAGGAGAACAATGGAGTCCCCTACTGGAGCCCTGTGCAGGACTCTATTCAGGGTCTCCAAGAAGGCTGAATACTCCAAACAGTTGTTCGCTGCATATGCATAAACAATGGTCAGAGTTTCCCCCCACCACCACCCCTAAGCATAAGGAGTGTACCCTCTTGTCCACTGGGGTAATATCCAACACAGCTGTGCACAACCAAGGGTTTGTTAGTATCCCCACACCTGGCCTGCGCCTCACACCCTGGGCAACTCCAGAGAAGAATAGGGTCCATACCCTATCCAGGAGTACGGTTCCAGAACCGAGGCTGTGTGTAGAGGTAAGCCCCACCAGATCCAACTGGTACCACTCCAACTCCTGCACAAATTCCGGCTCCTTCCCCAACAGATTGGTGATGTTCCACATCCTCAGAGCCAGCCTCTGCCACACGGGTCTGGTCCGTCGAGGCCCCTGACCTCCGCGGTTCTTCCTGTGAGTGGTGGGCCCACAGGATGGAGAGGCCGAGGCCGGGCTCTGTGGCAAGAGTACTGTATGTATTATAATAGACAGTGCAAGCAGTGGCTCAAATAAGGATATGTGTTGTCGGAGATGATGCTGTCAGTACATTTGAGTAAATAGTTATTAACCAGTTAGTTTGAATCTTTAATGCTGCCTAGACACAGTGCTTACAGTATATTGGCCAAATATCACAAAACCAGAGGTAACTTATTGCTCTTATGAACCAGTTACCAACACAATTAGAGGAGGAAAAAGTTATGATGTCATAACAATAGTATATGGTCTCATACCTATCAGGATTCATACCACCTGGTTTATAAGGAACTGAATACCACAAGTATGACATTACATAATGTCTTACTGCTATAATTACATTTGCTAACTGGTTTCTAATCACAAGGCTTCTCAGGGTATGAGGTATATTGCCAGTTAATTGGGGCTAAGCACTGAGTCCAGACACACTGTGATGTGTTATGCCTAAGAACAGCCCTTAGGCATGGTGTACTGCCTTATATTTAATATTGGTGACAAATATAGTAATCTTTGCAGCTTACAAGATGAGGTGCATCAGGTTTTCCTGGAGAACTTTAACTAAACACTCCGAAAAATGCTGTATTCATGACGAGCAATATTCTGCCTCATGTTAAAAAACCTGTAGCTAATTGATCAAACATTCCAAAAATAGCTTCTGCTACTATAATGTTCCGATTAAAATGATAGAAGGTTAGATTCTACAATATATATATATATACATACAGTCTTATTCAAAATTATTCAAACCCCATTGCAAATTTGGTTTATTGTCAAAATGTACAGACTGTCATTTGTTTGCAATGAACAAATCAAACAAAAGCAATTGAAATAGCTCAACACAATGAAAGCTTCATGTGGCTCAAATCCAACTGCAAATACAATACAACAGATAATGACTTTCAGGATATTTACTGTACATACGTTCATACACACACACACACAACACATACAAACATAGAGGCTAATTTGTGATGTAAGCTACAACCTCTGTTTTAAGAATACACTTTTGGCAAAAGTATGTAATTTGTATACCAGTTTTAGATGCTCTTTTCCAGTGTTATATTTTGTAATATTGTGTAATATTGTTATATTAACTGAATCATCTGTTATATTTATCCACCCACAGTTTGTCCATAGCTCTTACCTATCATATATTTTTATTATTATTATCAAACACTACATGATAGACAACACATTATCGAAATTCCTGTTCTGTGCATCCCCTCTCAAGCTGCAAGAAACCAGAGCTTGAGAGTGGGCAAGTTAATTTAGCACAGACTGGACTGTCAGTGTCTTTGTTCATGAAAATAGAACTTTCTAGGAAGCTTGTTTGAATAAAAAGTGATCAACAGATGGATAAGTTATTGTTATCTAAAAAAGAGTGGTAAGAACCCTATAGGAATTACAAAATATTTGTGAAAATTGTCTTACATGACTTTTAATTTGGCCATTACATGGACTATAGAAATTCATAATTGAACATGGCAAAACAACACAGAAACAATAAGGACTCATGGGGATTAAAGGGTATTTTGAGAAGGACTCATGAGGATTAAAGGGTATTTCACCCTGGTGGCCCTGGTGTGTTCTGTTTGAGAGCTTTGTCAGTCAGTGAGATTTGTTACATAAACATGGTTCACCTAATCATTCGGCGAACACTTTGCATTACCTGAGTGCTACACGCAGTTACACTCGTGCTTTGGATTCATTATACTGCAATCTTCAATATTGATCCCTGTTATACGTGTGCATTCGTACTCCTGCCTGCCTTTTGAAGATCCTATTACATTACCTTTGTTTATCTTTGCATTTGCGTTCATCCTCTTTGATAACATGACATATTGGATGTCTTTCAGTAATGTTCCTATTGGCAGATATACGGTATCTCACAAAAGTGAGTACACCCCTCACATTTTTGTAAATATTTGATTATAATAATTCATGTGACAACACTGAAGAAATGACACTTTGCCACAATGTAAAGTTTACAGCTTGTATAACAGTGTAAATTTGCCGTCCCCTCAAAATAACTGAACACACAGCCATTAAGGTCTAAACTGCTGGCAACAAAACTGAGTACACCCCTAAATTAAAATATTTAAAGATGCCTCACTAAACATTTTGGTTCTGAACTTTGGGGCAACTAAAACACTAGTGCCTGGAGATCTGAGGGACAGACACACATTAATGTAGAAGGCTATAAAGTGCTTTAAAAATCTACAAATCAATATTATATTCAGTCCTTAAACTAACAGGCAGCCAATGCAGGGACAAAAAATGTGTCATGTGTTTTCTCCTTTTGTTCTTTGTTACAACTCGTGCTTCTACATTCTGAATTATTCGCAGTTTGTTGATGTTGTTCTGGGTAAGACCAGCCATGAGGAAATTGCAAAAGTCAAGCTGGCTAGTGATAAAAGCATACACTTTTCTCTCTTTTTTGAGTGTTGGCCTGGTAGAGAAATGCAATGTTTCGATGTGTCTTAAATAGTAAAACATGGATTTCGTCACATTGCTTATATAGGCCTCAAAATGGAGTTTAGAGTCTAAGATCACATTGAGTTTAGCTTAGTGTGTCAGATAAAGGTCTAATGACAGCAAATGTGCTGTCAGTTTCTTTCTTTGGGACGTGGCACTAAAAACCAAAACCATAGTTTGATCTTTATTTAGTTACAATAAATGTTCTTCATCTATGTACTATATTGATGTCAGTAGCTGTGAAAATTAATCCCAGGCTTTCTAATGATGCTACTGGTTGTAATCATACAAATTCAACAGTATATGACCCAAATATGAACCTTACAGACCCCCTAGAGCAGTGGTCACCAATCCTGTTCCTGGAGATCTACTCTCCAGACTATTTTCAGTTTAGCCCCAATTTAGCACACCTGATTCTACTAATTAGCTGGATGATGAGCTGAATTAAGCTACATTACTTGCAGTTGAAGTGAAAACTTACAGGCTGGTAGCTCTCCAGGACCAGGATTGGTGACCGCTGCCCTAGAGCTACAAAAGGTCTGACATTTAGATGAATCCTAAAGCAGTTCAAAACTAAACCAATCAAATATTTTAGTTTGTCAAATGAGGTTATTAGCATTTGTGTTAATGCTAAGGATTTACTACCTTTACCTCCTTCATAAGTGCTACTTTACCTCTGTACTATGACGGAGAAGGAAACCAGAATGAAATGGCTCTTAAGAAAACATGACCCATCCCAATCAAATTCCCACTGAAGGTTCTCTGGTCAGCTGCATTGTTTCCTACTGCGTTTGAATGTAGCGGTGGTACGCTGCTGCTAAATGTGCGCCACCACAGTAAAACAATCTCCAGTTGAAGATATAAGTGAATCATCCACACGATAAGAAAACGCTGCTCTAATTAATTTCCTTAATGAGTGGAAACAGTAAGAGGAAACAGTGAGAAAATAATTGGAATGTGGCTCAGTGATCTGTGCGAAACTGGTCACAGAGCCTTTGAAAAAACTTGCTATTTTGGGCTTCCTGTGTACATTTGCAGCCTTTTGGTCTATCATGGATATTATATATTGGTTGAAGTGCAAGCATGCAATCAGAGTTCACTTCGGAAATATTCTAGGTTTGATATTCACTGCTCACAGTCTGTCCTGCCCTCCAACTGGGCTAGAGACACACAGCGCTTATGAGCCTGGAAGACATTCCACAGGAACTTAACCTTGGCATAGTGATTTAACAATGCAAAAATATTATTTTTTTAACGAAAAATAACTTTGTGGGGCATGGCTAGTAAAGAAATTAGTTTGCTGGCCAGGACTTGTATAATGTCTGTTTAAACATTCTGTCTGTGGCTAAAAATTTTAAAAAAAAATTGTACCCAGACAATTATTACTACTTACCTACAAAGGACATATTTATTTATCTAATGCCATGTCCTTGGTGAAAAGGAAGAAATGTCTGTTGAGCTTGAGGGGAATCCTATCCCAATTAATAGAGCAAGCACCATGTCTTTTATTAGCAATGTGTGGGTCAGTATATATACGGGCTGATGTAATGGGATATTGATAGTTCACGTTCACCAATTGATTGGTCGCGCCAAATTCGAGCAATAGCCATCTAAAATACAGCAGTCCACATTTAATGCAGAGATACAGCAGACCATCTGTGACTTGGGTGGAAGTGTCTGGGAATTAGCTGAATACAAACACAGAGACTAGCTATGGCTACAACACGCCCACAGTGGATACACTGGCATGAATGCTCTAGCTTACCGAAGCAGAGCGTTACCCCTAATTCACACATTTGCGGCACAGCGGTTCTTGAAAGCATTACCCCCATTTGAGTGCCATTGAAAGAAGGCTTTGCATGCCACCCCTTGCTGTGGGACAGAAGCGCCTGGCATAGCAGAGGGTGAGCCAAGAATAAAATAGAGCAGTGATCTAATGTTTTCCTCTCCTCAGTCACAGAATGCAAACCAGCGCATAGGGGAAAACCAGTAGGAAAGCTTGAAGGCGGTACTACTATACATGGATCCCACATGACGTTATGGACCAAATTATATGCATTTTACGAAAGCTAGCATGATATCCCAGTTGGTTATGAGGAGACATTGAATGATTGTCTAGATGTTTTTTGCACTAATGACAATCAGTATCAATGAAGTTTGACAGTGTTACGGAAGATAATATGATTCCGTAAGTTTGATGCATTGGTTAGCTAAGCCATCAACTCAGTTATAGCTCATTAAAAATGAAAGAGGTGTTGTTGGCAGCTTCCGTCTGTTTGTGCACAGTTGAATGTGATAGGTGGGTTGTGCTTATCGATCATGCGTGCTTAGTGATAGGCTGTTATATTTGGGGCTGCACGTTAAAAATAAGACACTGATTGGCCAAAACAAAACAGCTGGATGATTCAGCTGGCTCCCTTTTTCATTTGTAGACTGGCAAGTAGTTTTACTGCAAACATGTGAATGAGGGGTGTAGATCATTTCGTTGAATTGTCATGCAGTTTGTTCATTATGAGCCACCATACTGTGTTTTTTGGTCCAATCAGTATGCCCGGTGGCCCGAGGGGATGGTCTCTCCCTGGTCCGTGTTGTCTCGGTTGTCGAGTGCTAAAATAAATACAGCTAACTACTCTCGGTGTGATCTTTGACTCACACTCATCTACACAACATTATACAAGGGGTTAAGGGCCTTGTCCATGACCAGTGTAAAAAACGCTTTGCGCCAGCTGTGCCATTCATTTCCTATGGGGCAGGTGTTTGCTTCCAACCTAGCAACGTCTCTAACCTAGGCGCATAAACTCTCTGAGTTCAAAACGCACGGAGAGCAGCTGTCCATTGTGCTGAAAGTTTTCAACTTTATCCCCCGCCGACGCTGACCTCTCGAAGCTCAACCAATGGCAGTGCAGTTTGTTTTATTGTTGTGTACACAAAAAAGTTTGTCAGAGTAGCTACCATTCCACACTGAAATCATATGACGATTTAGGTGAGAAGTCATTGGCATTAAATAATTTGTTAAAAAAGGAGCAACTAGCCTGCTAGCTAGCTCCAGTGCTACAGCTGTGTGAGGGCATGAATGCTGGTCAAGGACCACGCCCTTTAGCTGAATCATACATTGTGCAATACATATTTTTCCCTGACATCCTCTTTTAATTTTTTCTTTGATATTTACATTGTTTTGTTCACATGCTTGCTGGTTGCAGCTTGAGTCTAAATTGCAACTGCTCGCACAAACATTTGATTACTACAGTACAAACAAATGTAAGCTAGACAGTGGCAGAAGTTAAGTCTCAAACACTTCTGGTTTGTTCCCTAACCGTGGTAACCACTTGCTTTTAAAGTGGCAGGATAGGGACATAAAACAAACACAGCTCCATTGTGGTCAGTGACTCATTATAGCGGAGCTGTGGAGGAAGGCCTATTAGATCATTATGCTGTCAAAAGAACAATGCTAACAACATATCAGTTTTATCCTCTGTGCAAGAGCAGCCCGATTATGGTCAGAAATATCCTGATAATTGACCCAATCCATGAGTGTACAGTATGTATACAAACAATAATCCCAGGAAACATCTAATAAAAACATTTGAAATATTTTGTCCAGCACCATACTTCACAGTGGGGATTAAAGTTGTTCAGTGGCCAAACCAGTTTCCTGACCTAAACACCACTGACAACCTGTGTGCTCGGTTGAGCAGAGTCTACAACCAAGAACACATTTTCCTGCAGCATCAAACATTATAGTAGATTCATTACTGTTATCTTTTCAAGTGTGCTTAAGGTATACAGGGGTGATGATATTCGAGCCACACATTTTTTGAATCATTTTTTTTTCTTCAAATAATTTTACCTCAAAGGTTAGAGCTCTTAAATATATTAAGTTTAGGGCACTGCAATTAAATAATATTGCATTCATGCATTAATAATGTACTGTGGACATGTGTGTGTTTTGTTCTTCTGTATGAGTGTGTGTGAATGATTGTGTTTTGGGGGTGTAGGATAAATAATGGTAGGAGGCAGGGGAAGCATGTTGTGGTGGGTGGTCACTGTAATGGTGACTCAATTCTCATCTGAGATCTCCAGTAATGACTGACTGCAGGAATGGAAGAGGAGAGAAGGACAGATGTTCACTCAGCTTTGCCTGTCATTGATGGAGTCTGGCTTTTAGGAGTAGTCTTGCTGGAGGCTGTTGATGTGCATATTACAACTAACAGCGTGTGTGTATAAGCAATCAAGGTTGTATTACATTCATCAGCGTGAAGCACCATGCATGCAGATCAGGGACTAGGCTAGTTTGAAATAATTTTAGAGGGGCAAAAAATGAAGTTCAGGAACAAGCATGTAAAGGTTTTAGTTTAGCTTTTTTTGTCTTCCATCCACTCAACCCTGTCACTGCTGCGCTCCCTGTTGCTTCTTCTGCATCTTCGTGATCTACAGCAGGGATTCGTAAACATAACATGAGGATTCCTAGTTATTAGTCAAAAAATAAATGTCACTGTCCTTTGCATAGCAATGATAGAAATGACCATAAGATATGACAGGGCCAAACGACGTGGGTATAGACAGAAGACGATGGGGCCTAGCACTGACCTATGAGGAACACCAACAGCAAGTGGCCACAGTGAAGATGATCCACTCAATGTCACTGACCTGCCAGGTACTGTAGGATGTCCTTCAAAAGGGTGTAGAGACTAAGACACCCAGTCCAAGTGAGTGGAGAGGATGATATGATGTCTTACAACGTGGAAGGCAGCAGAGAGATCTAGGAGAATTAAACAAAGGAGAGTGAGTTAGCTCTGGCAGTGAGAATAGCCTATGGTACACAGAGGAGAGCAGTCAAAAGGCCCGTTTTGAAACCTAGCTGGTTAGGGTCAAGGAGGTCTTTCTGAGAGATAACAGGATAGGTGCTTTAATACACCACACTCAATAGTCTTATTCGGGAAAGATACCAGACAAGATTTCTTGACATTGTATGGGTCATGTGTTCATTTTTATAGCAGGGGAAGAACTCTGACCATATTCGTTAGTGGAGCCACAGCCAGTGGTCAGGGAAGAATGATGGGGCATAAAAGGAATGGAAGGAGGTCTCAGTAATAGTCTGAAGAAGGTAGGAGGGGATAGGCTAAAAAGTGGTTTTGCATGGACACATTGGGTGTGTGTGTGGGACCACTTCACAAGTAAAGGATGTGCAGATATGTTTTAATTGTTCTGAAATTGGTTGGAAAACTAATCAGCTAATAGTGGAGACGGCATCAGAAGGAAGAGGAGGAATAAAGATTGAGGAGTTTGTGGAAGAATGTGCGATATTAATGATAGAACGTGCCTTCAGCATAAGATAGACAGGGAGAGAAGATAGCAAGGGTGAATTAATAGGAGTTTATTCATGTGTTTTTTAACCCATTTTCTCTCAGCTGCCCAATACCTCTTCTGTGAGTTAGCGCTGTAGTCAGGGAAAGTGGGAGGAGGGCCGAGAGGAAACATGACAGAGAGAATCAGAGGATTTGGAAATTGAGGACAGTGGATTGGAAGAGGTAGGCTCAGGAGAAAGAAGGAAGAAGGATTTAGGAGATGGGAGAGATTACAGGATGGAGGAGGAGAGAGCTGTTGAGGAGAGGGAACGAGAATTGCGATGGCACAGAATCCGTATGGGGGCAGACAGCATCTAGTAAAGCTGCGATCCAGCATTGCCTTCTTTATGTGTAGAGGTTGGGGAAAGACATTATATTTGTTAATGATATGATTTCTTAAAATACACTTTCAATATTTAGGACCCCCATCTGCATTTTTGTTTTATATAAAAAACATGTTATAGAAGAAGTATTACTCTTGTAAAACAACATGTCACTAGGTTTCAAGTAGCCGACTTTGTCTGAACGTTCGAGGCATTAAAAAAAACGTGAAAAAAGGCTTCAAAATGAATTAGATTTGTCTCTTACAAAGCTGGAAATCCATTTCACTCAGTTTGTCAGTAAATGTTTCAGAATTGACACTGTATAATAAACAAAAACTTTATCTGCAAAGTTAAATATTCAGTTTTAGCAAGATAGCAACCAACTGCTCTCCAAATACTATATGAAAGTGTGCGCTCGCTGCCGAAAGACTGGCAAAGCAACACTGGTGGGCCTGCAGCTTTTATCAATTGTCCGATCAGACATGCAAATCGGCCAATTAGGAATGCAAATTACATCATAATCGTCAAACTCCGCTCACCCACCGGTGAACTGACTTTTCAGCCGTCCTCATTAGGAAGGCGTATAATAGATGGGGGTACAGTTTTGCTATCTGGGCTGCTCTGTCTCTCTTTACTCGCTCTCACCTTGTCATTATCCAGCCCTCCCTCTGTTGTCCCTTTTCTGTCTCTGTTCAGAGGCTGATATTTAATGAAGGTATTTTTCTATTTTCCCTTCAGCACACCGCTAAGCTTTATTGGATTCACAGCTAATTAAAGTGAATCGTTACCTTGGTGCTTGTAGGATCCTGTGCAGTAATATTATTCTGTCCACCAGTTCTCTCTATATATCTCTGTCTTCCAAAAAAACAGGCAATCAGCACCACCATGTTAGATAAAAGAGGAGAGTGGAACTTCAAACAGAACAAAGCAGATTCTCGAGTTCTAAGGGGAGCGTGAGTTCTCTCTCTCTCTGTTCTCTCACTCTGTTCTGTCCTATTACTTCAACACTTTCAGGCTTCTGAACACGAGCAACACAGCCTCCTGAACACCGAGAGGCATCGTGAAAACAGCGTTAGGTTGATTGTTCAGCTACAGGTTAAACAGTCGTTCTGATCCACACTGGAGTGTAAAATTCAAATTTTCATTGGATTTCATTGAAGTGTTCTTTTTTGTGAAATGTGGGAAAACCACAAATCAGTGTGTTGTGTGCGTGCACATTTAGTCTTGACCCAGGCACGTGCACAGATAGACCTCAGTGGAGGCTTGAGCCCCTGCCCTTTTCACCTCAGACTCCATAAGTACCCATTTTTTACAAGTAATTAAATCATAATATTTAAAATACTTTATATTATAAGACTGGTATACAATCACATTCTCTAAAATATAATTGTCAGATATTTAAGGGCCCCTCTCTTATAAATGGTTTATTCCAACATTCCTTTCACTTTAGGCCAGGAAAGATAAAAATGATTTGTTGACTATTGAAGTCACTAATCAGTTAGAAATGCTTGATACTTATTTTTAGACACATGTTACCGGTTAGCTGGCCTATTATCCTGTTTAACTTCTAAAAACTGTAAGTAGCAAGTAATATATAATTTGTGGTAAAATACAATATACCATGTAATCAACAGCAGAACTTAGTTTGTGACACGTGAAGAAATCATTGCTAGTGTGTACTTCATAGCGCTGAAAAATGAATCAGATTATTCCAAAAGATACAAAATATTGTTAAGTTGTCAAGTGTTAACCATCCCTGATTTGTCTAGAATTCTCTGCAGAAAGTGGTGCCAGCCAGTCAGAGAGCCATATGTTTGGGATTGAGGCCCAGACGTATATTTTTTAATGGGGGCAACAATTACTTGCAACAACCCTGAGTATGATTACCGACAATGTCATGTTTACTTCTTTGCTGTTATAAAATAACAACACTTACAGGATATAATAGTCCATATGAATAAATGGTCAGGCTTTGGTGTAGGGTGCCCTTTTTTTACTCGAGCCCCTGCTCCCCCAAAATGTTTGTGCATGGCCCTGCCTTGACACGTGACTGGATCAAACATGCTACTGGGACGGTATATGTAATGTCAGGAAGCGGTTGCGATGTTCAACAGATATTTGAATAAAACCAATAGATGCCAGGCAAAGGTGCACTAGCATACGACAACCAGAATACAATACCGAAGTACGTGATAACAAGAAAATCAAAAGCCATCATGACACAGCATGGAGAGAAATGTTATTGCAAAGTACACCAATAAAGGCAATGCCTAGTGTATAGGATGGGAATGCCTAGTGTAAAGGACGGGAAAAGGGAGGGAGTTACAAACATGTACTTGTTAAGGGGTAGGGTCCAGCCGCGCATAATTTGGCTAAAAGCCAGAGCGGCTGGCACAACGGCAAAGGCGTGACAGCTGCATGGTCAAATAATATTGTCAGATATTGGCTGTGTGGAGGCATGTTGAGATTTTATGAAGACAAAATATGATTCTATAGTCTGTGTTCACAGACACAAAGTCAAAAGTGAAAACAACAAATAATACAATTTACTCAATTTAATAAAAGGCATAAAGCTTTCATTTGTATTTTCAACGGTTGTTTTAACAGCAAGGTCAAACAGACCACTATCTCTGAGCCCTGTCATCGATATAGGGGTTTTAAAGGATAAAGTTATAAACTGAAAAAAAGGAGAAATGCATTATCTAAAAATAAAAACAGCATACACCAATCAGCCATAACATTATGACCACCTACCTAATATTGTGTAGTTCCTCCTTTTTTCAACCAAAACAGCCCTGACCTGTTGAGGCATTGACTCACTAGACCTCTGAAGGTGTGGTATCTGGGACCAAGACGTTAGCAGCAGATCCTTTAAGTCTTGTAAGTTGCAAGGTGGGGCCTCCATGGATCAGACGTGTTTTTTCAGCATATCCCAAAGATGCTCGATTGGATTGAGATCTGGGGAATTTGGAGGCCAAGTCAACACCTTGAACTCGTTGTCGTGTTCATCTAACCATTGTTGCTTTGTGGCAGGGTGCATTATGCTACTGAAAGAGGCCAATGCCATCAGGAAATACCATTTCCATGAAAGGGTGTAGGTGGTCTGCAACAATGCTTAGGTACAGTAGGTGGTACGTGTCAAACTAACATCCACATGAATGGCAGGACCCAAGGGTTCCCAGCAGAACATTGCCCAAAGCGTCACACTTCCTCCACCATCTTGCTTTCCCATAGTGCATCCTGGTGCCATGTGTTCCCCATGTACTGTGCTACTATACTGTGTAATGTGCTGTAAACTAAAACGTGATTTCAAGGGCGTAGGTTTGGTTTCAACATTGGCGGGGACAAGTTTTTACCATCCTATCGATGCTCCTGCCTGAGGCTAAAAGTATGAGCTGATTCAACTTTTTGTGCTTGATAAGCTAGTTCAGTGGTTCACAACCCTCTCCTAGAAGACCGCCAGCCTTTTCTAACACTAACTGTCATCATGCCTAGACCAGTTTAAGACCTCACCTGTGACCATGTTGGTCCATCTCTGACTCTCTCCTAATTGATGCTTTGATTAATTGGCACTTAATTTACCTGATAAATGTTTTCATGCTCTTTAGAGAGTATATAGTTATATTTGAAATTATATTCAAATCCTTATTGACCGTGAGTAGATTGGCAGGCCACTGAAATTAACAATGTAAATCGATAGAAATGTCTACTACTTAGCTAAGCATTTGTTTTTTGGTGAATAATGTACACAGTAAATCAATATTTGTTTGGCCTGCTATTCTGCTGTCATGTAGGTTCCATTGAAGAAAGCAAAAATCTGAGGCTACATCATGTCAGTTGGTGTGACAATATTAACTAGTAATGGGCATTAGGAATCACTCCAGTTAACTGAATCACTCAGTATAGTTATTTTAAAATATTCAGATCTTTAATATCAATTAATTATACAGTAATAGCACTCCATTTAAATGTACAATATGTCGTTTTTGGCCACCAGGGGGCTCTCAATCAAAACTATATAAAAAGATGTACTTGGATGACGTCGGGAAGTAGCGTGGGATCATGGGTTTTGTTATCGTCGTCAATGACAACCTTCCAATCTAGCGTCTCCGGCAGAAATTTTCACTGACATAGTAATATATTGTTAAAATATTATAACGTTATGTTTGGCGGTTCCCTGGAACTTAGAGCAACTAGCGCAGTCAAAGGTTATATGGCGCCATTGACGGAAGACAAAATGAAATGTCCCGTGTCTTCGAATTATATTACAAATTTCTCTGGATTTGAAAGATGGTGGAAGCATTTAGGATAATGTAAGTACACAACTAAGAAATATAGATATAGTGATGTTTGCTTTTTTAATGCAAAGTACATATTTTGTTATTGTTTTGGAAAACTACATATTGTACGTTTCAATTTTTCAGAATATAACATTAAAAATATCATGTAAACAAATAAAAACAAATACAACCATGACCAAATTATTTAACGTTCAGAAAATAATCCTTTGTCAACCTATCATACCTATCATTATATTTGACTATATTAAGCCATGCCACAGACACTATGAGCAATGTTATTTCTTTGATTATTATACTACAATATGACCATATCATTATGTGAACATAAATGGCTTTTTAAGATTACTTAAGTTTTAATATGATCTACTTCAATATCATTCTGATAGTACAATAATACCCGATACAGCCTATCTGGTTTCAAAGGTTTGGTAAAATGTTCTGTGTGTCATTAAGAAGAGGGGAAGGTAGCACAGTCTGAGTGTTATAAAAAACTATTTTGAAACTGAAGAAGACAAGTTGATGCCAAAACTTTGGTGTTTTAATTTATCAATCATTTGGATCTGTAACCTGGAGTGTGTGACATTCTAAGTGTATCTAATATCTAATTATCTGTTAGTCAGCTACTCCAACAAAAGTGATTTTGTGTGTGAACCATGTTATACCTTATAGAAGTTATTTTGTACAACACAATTCCTGTCAAAATCTGAGATTTTAAGAAACTGTAGCCTATAATTACTATAGCCCACCTGGCTGAAGCTCTAGTGGAGGACCAAGTAAGGTGGGTGGTGGTCACTTGGAGGTTTCTGACTCACAAAGATAAGCCAGCAATGAGCAAATAAAAACATTGTAAGCAATACAATTACTATATCATAGTACTATAGCCTATCTGAAATCCTAATATTCCCAATTTACCTAAATAAGTTGATGAGGGGCATCTATCTTTATACTTCTTCATAATCGAGCAGTAACACAAATCTATAACATTCAATTTACAATGTGTCATCATTCACAATATCATTCATATAAAAGTCCTATTGATGGTTATATGGTTTTAGCTAAAGTTAACTTGGTTGCTTGGCTAGTTAGTGAGTAGAATACCTGTGTGGATCGTTCCCTGTTGACTGATTCTGTGTTTAGTAATGCAGAAACTTCTATCTTTGCTTCACAGGGGACTGATTCATTCTGCTGAATATCAGAGGAGTGGCACGCGCACGGAGTCTCAAACAACAAGTCACCTGTAACCGCAGCATGAAGTGATTCAGAAGTGTCTCACATGAACAAATCATTTAGAGCAGTGAATCAGTACACCAAGTTCATTGAAAAACAGAAATAATCCTTCATGATTTGCGCACATCATTAATACAAAACCGCTATTTAGCAAGTTTGCAGCTACTGCAGTACTACAGCTTTTACGGCAACTGCTGAATTGTCTCAATGCAAGAAAATGAATGTCCAGAGCTTGCAGTAGCGATACTAGATATTATTTAAAAATGTAAATATTAGGTGTAATATATTTTGACTTTAAATTTTATTATTTACGATGACGTTAACGATGACACTAATCTATCATGAAGTCAACCAATAAAACAAATCAGTGCTTTGCCTTGCCCACTGATACACACACACTACTGCTGGCAGCCTGCAGTGTGGTAAATAACGAGACTGATCAGCAATCTCCTGTCAGTCAGGAGCAACTCTGCGCTTAAGAGTGTTTACACATTGTGTAGCCGAAAGTGAAAACAATTGAAAAATACTTTAGACTAATTGCAATTATTGGTGGGGACAATTACATGATTCCATAACATTGGTGGGGATATGTCCCCACCGTCCCACCCTAAATCTACGTCTACTGTATGCATGATTTATCAGATGAGGCCACCTTCTTCCATTACTCCATGGTCCAGTTCTGAAGCTGACGTGCCCATTGTAGCTGCTGCTGGCAGTGGACAGGGGTCAGCATGGGCACTGTGACTGGTCTGCAGCTACGCAGCCACGAACCCAACAAACTGCGATGCACTGTGTTCTGACACCTTTCTGTCAGAACCAGCATAAACTTTCAGCAATTTGACCTACAGTAGCTCATCTGTTGGATTGGCCCACACAGGCCAGCCTTCACTTCCCACGTGCATCAATGAGTCTTGGCCTCCCATGATCCTGTTGCCGGTTTACTGCTTTTCCTCCCTTGGACAACTTTTGATAAGTTCTGACCACTGCAGACCGGGAACACCCCACAAGAGCTGCAGATTTGGAGATGCTGTGACCCAGTCGTCAAGCCATCACAATTTGACCCTTGACAAATTCGCTTATGCTTGCCCATTCAGCCTGCTTCTGACACATCAACTTTGAGGACAAAATGTTTACTTGCTGCCTAATATATAGAACTGCCCTTTTGCCTCATCTGGCCATATAACATTCTTCCAGTCTTGACAGCTGCGTTCAGCTGTGTTTTGACAAACATGAGTTGACTTTTCAAAAAGCATGGGCCACGTTATGACCTAAAATATAATGGGCATGTTAATATTTATTTGAACATAAACCCATTGAGCTTCACTCAAACTATTACGAGCATTTGCTTTATGATGCTCAACCTCAACAAGACAGAGATGCTTTATTTTCTATTGGAAGACCTAACCACAAATGACCACCTCCTAACAGAAAACAAATCCATTGTATCTATCTTCCAGAGTGTAATGACCTTGGACTACACACTGGGTAGCTAACTGACAATAGGCCTCCCTGCTTCTGCGGTCGGACCTCTGCAACTTATCTAGATTTTTGCATCTCATTTGTTCGTCTGCACACTCCAATGTCTTCCAATTAAACTTATCAACCACAAGGCAATGTTTGCTTTAGGCAATGTGAAAAATCCTCCATCTGTACCAAAACTCTTCCATCTGCCACCTTTTGTCGCATGGCCGTCCCACTCCTACGAGTGGACACCTTCTGCCCAGCCAAGTCAAAGCTTATTCCTTGTAACCTAATGGTGGGTCAAAATGGTCCTTGTATTAAGTATTAATGTTTTAACCCTGCAAAGTCGATTGACGCTCTAGAGTTGGAAAGGGGAGAATTAGACGCAAATAATGAGTGGTGGCACATCTCTGTGTGTTACTCACAGCCGGAGATATCGCGCCTCAAAGCCGACGATGGTCTTTCTTTTTGACTAAAAATATCACAGACAGGAAGTAGGAAGTCAAAATGACAAAATAACACATTTTTCAATATTATAGGACATCATCCTGCATAAAACAACCATTTTTGGAGTTGGAATTTAGCTGGGTTTTAAAAACGTATAGAAATGTAGTTAGAAATGAGTATAGCATTTCGATGTTGACTTGTTTGTATGGCCTCCAAACTTTGCACACTGGTCCAGGAGCCCTGGGGGCTTGAAAATAAGTAATAAAAAGCCTTATTCATTATAGTTTACATGCTTTTACACATAAAAAACAATAAAATATACATACGTTCTTTAGTTTTTTGGGATAAATATTTAAGAAAACATAAAATTCAATGACCCAGGATGTT
>JACXGM010004465.1:22105-38016 GCA_016801145.1 Umbra pygmaea | reverse complement strand
TGGCTGTTTACGTCACATTATGATTAATAATTATCTCGTTTTCATAGCTATTTTAAAACCGAGATATTTGCTAGAACCCCAACATTCTATGCTTTAAGGACATATGAGACATGTATTTATAACTTAAATATTGCATTCGTGAGCTTTGTTTTTATTCCTTAATGTATTTACTATGAAGTGAAAAAAAACACGTTTTTTTCAAGACGCGTAGCTGACATTAAGTCGTCATAACGTTGTGAATTTTATAGCTACACTAAAACCGATATATTTGCTGAGATCCCAAGATTCTAAGCTTTAAGGACATATAAGACATGTATATATACCCCAATAAATGACGGTGTTAGCCTTGTTTCTAGTTTTACATTCCATTTAATTTGAGGCACATGTGTAAAAGGCACGTAGCTCACATTATGAGGGGAAGTTATTATTTTTGTTATAGCTACTGTAGAATGGTGACATTTGCTACATTCCAGAGTGTCTAAGCTTTATGTAGATATATAACATGTATATATAACCTAGAAATAGGACTTGTGAACTGTGATTGTTTGGACTTGTGAACCAGTTTTTGGGGGTGGTGGGGGGCAGAAATCTACCGGCGGCGGTAGAGTGCTCCCTAAGTAGTTAAAGGAGAATTCCGGGCGATTTCAAAACGTAGCTCTGTTGTTTGCATATCGGAAGTGCTGTCAGTAGTGTTAATAACTCAAACAATCTGTATTGCCAAAACCGTGTTTACCATTTGCTCCAGTATACAACCATTACACATTTACGGGGCAAGTAAAAAAAAACGTGCTTTGAGCCACTAAACATGTTCGAAATGTCATTACTAGTCCCTATCCATATGCAGTTATTCCTTAGAGTGAACACAGCGAATTTGAACAAATAAGTTTGTGTACATACCTCTGTTTATTTCCCATTTTCCAGTGTCCAAGTCCACACTAGTCGATTGTCAAAGTCATACAATGCAATATTCCAAAACTTATTTTTCCCGAAAAAAAAACAAATTTGCCGTGGGTATACCCATAAACTACTTTCACAACATTGATCGGCTGTAACCTGACAATTCCCTATCACAGCCCCCAACAGTTCAAGAGTTCAAGAGTTATTGCGCATGTGCATAGGTAACTAAGCAACACTTAACTCAGTCGGTGAGCTGCCAAGGAAGCGGTGTCAGGTTACCTATATTATTTGGACATAACCACGGCAAATCGCTTTTTTGCAAAAAAATACGTTTTGGAATATTGCATTGTATGACTTCGACAATCGATTAGTGTGGACTTGGACACTGGAAAATGGGAAATAAACAGAGGTATGTACAGAAACTTATTTGTTCAAATTCGCTGTGTTCATTCTAAGGAATAACTGCACATGGATATGGACTAGTAATGACATTTCGAACATGTTTAGTGGCTCAAAACACGTTTTTTAACTTGCCCCGTAAATGTGTAATGGTTGTATACTGGAGCAAATGGTAAACACGGTTTTGGCAATACAGATTGTTTGAGTTATTAACGCTACTGACAGCACTTCCGATATGCAAACAATAGAGCTAAGTTTTGAAATCACTCGGAATTCTCATTTAACCTGATGTCCTCCTGACACCCTCAGTGTCATTTTAAAGTAATTACATTGTCTATCTGTCATAGTCTGGAGATGATTCTCTACAGCTAAACCTCTGCCTAATTTCTGAGTACTGTAAGTCTTTGAGCATTTTTAAAACTGACTGTTGTGTCATACTCTTAACTCTACAATTGTTTACTTTAAGTAAACTTTCTTGCATTCTCTGTTCTAGGCTGTTGTTCCAATCTCCATCTGCAAGACCAGACCAAATAAATGTGAGTGATCAATGAGCATTGTCAATTAGTTAACTTTTATTTCAGTTATATTTAGTTAGGCTGCACTAACTTTCTAACAGGTGGGGGAACCCACTATCTATCACCCAATTCATGGTTATGTAGTCTTGCCATACTTCCCAAACCTTCTTTATTCTATCCCCTCCTACCATGTCCTCACACCACATCCACATGGTTTTGGGGCTAAGTCTGCTCCAAGGTCTTGGGATCAATATAGGCTGCTGCAGTCCTCTCATCAAACCTGCCTGGTTCTTCAAGTCAGCGGTCCTAGATGCTGGTCCAGACCCACAACTGCTCCTGGCCTCCTTATTAAGTGACTGCTGCTCACATGGACCAGCTGAGCACAAATTAACTCGACTGTGCCTAACAGGGGTGTACCATACTGGCCACATTCCATACCCATGGACTACACCATTTATTAAACCAACCGTCTTTGGAGAAGGAGATCCCTCTCTGAATCACCTCCCAAGGTTTCTTCCTTTCTTTGAAGTTTTTCCCTTGTCCTATCTGAGGGTTTATGTCAAATCTATTTTATTGATAGATGAAGTGAATAACACTGATCATCTTGTTATCATGGCACTTGTCAATGGGTGGGATATATTAAGGCCGCAAGTGAACATTTTGTCCTCAAAGTTAATGTGTCAGAAGTAGGGAAAATTGGCAAGTGTAAGGAGCTGAGCGACTTTGATAAGGGCCAAATGTTGATGGCTGGACAGAGATTCTCCAAAATTGCGGCCCTTGTTGGGTATTCCCGGTCTGCAGTTTAAAGGATCTACCGCTAATTCCTTGGTACCAGATAACACAGCACACCTTCAGAGGTCTAGTGAAGTCCATGTCAATCGACGAGTCAGCGCTGTTTTGGTGGCAAAAGGGGACCTACACAATATTAACCAGCTAATCATAATGTTATGGCTGATCAGTGTAAATGGGCATCTGTAAAGCCCTCTGTGACAATGCTTATACAAAGGCTATATACAGTTGTATATAGGTATGCTATATCAAGATGTACTTGAGGTATGCAAATGCACATTTGGACAAGCCAGTTTCATTTTGGAAGAAGGTGTTTTGGACTGATGAAACAAAGATGGAGTTATTTTGTCAAAACAAGGGGCATTATGCATTGCGGCAAAATAACACAGCATTCCAAGACAAACACTTGCTACCCACAGTAAAATTTGGTGGAGGTTCCATCATGCTATGGGGCTGTGTGAGTCTTGTTAAAGTTGAGGGTTGCATGGATTCCACTCAATATCAGCAGATACAGTGCCTTGCGAAAGTATTCGGCCCCCTTAAACATTTCGACCTTTTGCCACATTTCAGGCTTCAAACATAGAGATTAAAAACTGTAATTTTTTGTGAAGAAGCAACAACAAGTGGGACACAATCATGAAGTGGAACAAAAATTATTGGATATTTCAAACTTTTTTAACAAAGAAAAAACTGAGAAAATGGCCGAGCAAAATTATTCAGCCCCTTTACTTTCAGTGCAGCAAACACTCTCCAGAAGTTCAGTGAGGATCTCTGAATGATCCAATGTTGACCTAAATGACTAATGATGATAAATAGAATCCACCTGTGTGTAATTAAGTCTCTGTATAAATGCACCTGCTCTGTGATTGTCTCATAGGTCCGTTGAAAGCACAGAGAGCATCATGAAGAACAAGGAACACACCAGGCAGGTCCGAGATACTGTGGTGGAGAAGTTTAAAGCTGGATTTGGATACAGAAAGATTTCCCAAGCTTTAAACATCACAAGGAGCACTGTGCAAGTGATAATATTGAAATGGAAGGAGTATCAGACTACTGCAAATCTACCAAGACCTGGCCATCCCTCTAAACTTTCAGCTCATACAAGGAGAAGACTGATCAGAGATGCAGGCAAGATGCCCATGATCACTCTGGATGAACTGCAGAGATCTACAGCTGAGGTGGGCAAGTCTGTCCATAGGACAACAATCAGTCGTATACTGCACAAATCTGGCCTTTATGGAAGACTGGCAAGAAGAAAGCCATTTCTGAAAGATATCCATAAAAAGTGTTTTTTAAAGTTTGCCACAAGCCACCTGGGAGACGCACCAAACATGTGGAAGAAGGTGCTCTGGTCAGATGAAACCAAAATTGAACTTTTTGGCAACAATGCAAAACGTTATTTTTGGCGTAAAAGAAACACAGCTCATCATCCTTCCCACTGTCAAACATGGTGGTGGCAGCATCATGGTTTGGGTCTGCTTTTCTTCAGCAGGGACAGGGAAGATGGCTAAAATTGTTGGGAAGATTGATGGAGCCAAATACAGGACCATTCTGGAAGAAAACCTGATGGAGTCTGCAAAAGACCTGAGACTGAGACGGAGATTTGTCTTCCAACAAGACAATGATCCAAAACATAAAGCAAAATCTACAATGGAATGGTTCACAAATAAACATATCCAGGTGTTAGAATGGCCAAGTCAAAGTCCAGACCTGAATCCAATTGAGAATCTGTGGAAAAGAACTGAAAACTGCTGTTCACAAATGCTCTCCATCCAACCTCACTGAGCTCGAGCTGTTTTGCAAGGAGGAATGGGCAAAATTTTCAGTCTCTCAATGTGCAAGACTGATAGAGACATACCCCAAGCGACTTACAGCTGTAATCGCAGCAAAAGGTGGTGCTACAAAGTATTAACTTAAGGAGGCTGAATACTTTTGCACCCTCAGTTTTTCAGTTTTTTATTTGTTAAAAAAGTTTGAAATATCCAATAAATTTGTTCCACTTCATGATTTTGTCCTACTTGTTGTTGATTCTTCACAAAAAATTACAGTTTCATATCTTTATGTTTGAAGCCTGAAATGTGGTCAGGAGGTCAAAAGTTCAAGGGGGTCGAATACTTTCGCAAGGCACTGTATGTGAAACTAAACTGTAATAAATTGCAATATATTTTTTTACTTCTATTGGAAAGATGAACATGTTTTCAACATACACAGCTGTTATTTGTCTGATGTAGGTAAGCCTTACTAGGGCCCTATAAAATCTGTTCAAGTATCTTGAAACATAAACAAATTATTGATATTCATCATTATTCCCCTTTTAAATAGTCATAAGGATTTGGATTAATGAGTGAAACAGAGAAAAACAAGTGTTGTCTGTTTGGGCAATTTAGAATGGACTAGATACCGTTAGTTATAGCTGTATCAAGTGCGTTAGATAAGAACACTATGATAGAGGTGCATGCTGGGCAAGTTCAATAGACAAAAACAAACTGAATATACAATTTCATATATTATTTTGCACATTTCCCTCTATCCGTGAGTATAGAGGTAAAATTTTACATTTTTCACTGATGTTACGACTGAACTGCCAAGAAACATTGTAACCTTTTTAGGGAATTTAGAAGGACGGAAGTAGCAATGTTTCAAGCATTTTGCAATACAGAGCTGGGAGACGCACACACACCACATAGAAAGGGCACTGCACTTACAGATTCGCAGCACTTTCATACCAGGAAATATGCGGTGGTGTAATGATTAACTTTAATAATTATAATAATAATAATTTGTTCAGCTTATATTGCGCTTTTCAAGAACCCAAAGCGCTTTACACAGTGAGGGGGAAAGCCCATCTCATCCACCACCAATGTGTAGCACCCACCTGGGTGATGCACGGCAGCCATTTTGCGCCAGAATGCTCACCACACATCAGCTATCAGGTGGAGAGATGAGAAGTTATATATGCCAATTTGGAAGGAGGGGGATTATTAGGTGGCTGTGATTGAGTTGAGGCCTGGTTGGGAATTTGGCCATGACACCTGGGTTAACACCCCTACTCTTACGATAAGTGCCGTGGGATTTTTAATGACCACAGAGAGTCAGGACACACATTTAACGTCCCATCCGAAAGACGGCACCCTAAGCAGGGCAGATGTCCCCATCACTGCCCTGGGGCATTGGGATTGATCTTTAGACTAGAGGGAAGAATGCCCCCTACTGGCCCTTCAACACCACTTCCAGCAGCACTGGTCTCCCATTCAGAGACTAACCAGGCCCAACCCTGCTTAGCTTGAAAAAACAAACCAGCAGGGCAATACAGGGCTCTATGCTGATGTCCTAGAATTCCCAAAATATGTGTAGTAATTCACAAGTGAACACCCTTTGACAGCACACTCCTTTCAAAAGTCACTGAATATATTTAAAAATGTTATTGCACACACTGCAACAAGCCCTTGGACAAAACAATTAAAACACAGTGGAATTGAACTGTGTTATAACAAAGCAGTGTTTATTTTGTCAGCTGTTTTAGTATTTTAGTCTTGGTAGTTATTATCAGTTTTCACAAATCCACCTCCTCACCCACAGAGATCAGAATCACCGGTCTATCGAGCCACTGGCCTGAGGACAACCTTCCAAAATCCCAAGTGGACATTTATTACGCACACCAATCACTTCAGTGCACCTACACCTGGTTCACTCATCAAGCCCCTATATAACCTGGGCTGTTCATATGTGTGTTTGTGCTTGGTTATTGCTGTGTCTATGTGCCATTATTTGTGTATCTTATCTATTGTTCTTTGCTTTTGGCTAAACACTTGTTGAAGTTCAAGTGATTACTTTTTCTTATTGATTATTAAAAGTCATTATTGATTATCCTACATATATTTAGTTGGCGGAATCATCACATCAGAATAATAAAACTATAGACAACAGGCCTAATGTGACAATGGACACATGCCTTAAAATTTAATTATAAAACACAATTAGAGGCTATAAGTAAATTACTTAAATGATATGAAATATTCAGGCATCTTTTTACTTCCACAATCAATGTCCGATGCAAGCCTAATGTAGAGTTTTTTTAAGGCTGTTTAAAAAACAAAAACTGGCAAATAGTTGTTAACTATCTCAAAAGTGTAATTACCTGTTGTGGATTGGTCCTCTGAATGTTGGGTCAAACTTCTGAGGTTCACCTGAGAAAAAAACAACTGAGAGTCAAATTAAGTGAAAAGAAAACAGTATAGAAAATCATTAATCTGGTATCAGCTATGTTAACACCACAACAGCAGAGCAAGACACAGGGCACTAGCTAGACCAGGGGTGTACCGGACTCCCCTTCCGATAGCATAGCGGGAGGAGCCTGTTCCATGTAGTTGTTCTGTTATGTGTTCCGGACTATCCTCCCCATTACGTATGACACATTACATCACAGTCATTATTAAACCAATCTCTATTTTTCAAATACTCACAGCTGCTGTTCGTTTACTGTCATTAGTCTTGTATTTATGTCCTGTGTGTGTGTTTGATGATGTTTCACACTTAGGAACATAAACAACTTCGGTAAGATATATCTTTTTGAGTCTTCTTAGCGCGCTAAGTATGAACGTTATCGGGGAACCGGGCCCAAATACTTATTTTCCACCATAATTTACCAATAAATAAATAAAAGAAATTCTCATTTTGTCTCTCATAGATGAAGTGTAACTATGATGAAAATTACAGGCCTCTCTTATCTTTGGGATGAACCAATTGAAAACTTGCACAATTGGTGACTGACTAAATACTTTTTTGCCCCACTGTATAAAATCCTGTAACTCAGCAGCACTCCCGACTGCATTTCGGCGTCAAGATTCAGCAAACTGCGCAAGTTAGGAATCTGAGATGATAGTTAATTTCAATGTAGCGTATAATATAGCCAAAGAGGAAATGCCATCTAAAAAAAAATATTCTTTTGAAGAACGGGGTGGCTATTAATCCAACATATGCTAACCACAAATCATGTGCTGAATTTATTGGAGTACTCTCAGACACTCTCAAGCAAAAAACCTGTGCCGAAATTTCTTCGACCCAGTACTTGTCATTCATGACAGCAATACCGACATCTCCATGAAAGAGTATGAAATAGTTTATGCTCACGTCATTGAAAAGGGAAGATCTTTCAACATCCTCATTGGCCATATTGAGGTTCAACATGCCCATGCAAAAGGAATTTTTATTAATTATAAGGGCTGTAATGATTTATGTAGGCCTACTGTACAATCTTTAATACTTAAAATCCAATAGCTGTTGAAAATATATTATTATATTTTTAATGGATTACATTTATTTTATTTTTCCTTAATAGTTCAGGAATCTGCCCATCTGTACCAACCATACCATTTTGAAATTGAAAATAAATTAATTTGGCACTTCATAATGTACTGTATTTTCTATTGCAGTAAATCTATCCCAATCAATGTTAAAGAAAACAAGAAGGCATGTGGTTTAAAAGATAAAAAAAGTAATTAAAGTGCACATCTGTATGCAATACAGGATCTTTATTGTTCATTATTATCCAGAGTGACTTACTATAAATAATTTGTGCAACCAAATCATGTTTTGTACCAGTAACTGAAAAAGGTAGTAGCGCCACTGGTAGAAAAGGTAGAGCCCTGTAAACTGATTACATGTAGCAACAGTTCAGATATGTGGTTGTTACAAAATATTAGCGTTTAATAAAATATAAATTATCTTATCATTTATACATGTTTTAATGAATCCAGGGCTAAACAGGAGCTCAATGTCAAGGCTAAGAAGAGGGGACTTGGCATGCTGAAACTTTGGATACAATCAGTTGGCAATCACCTGTGGCACGCTACAGCCAACTGTGGTGGTGACAACCTGGTAGGTCTCTATTGCAGTGGGCTTACAGCATTGAAAAACCTCATGTAATGTTGAATTTTTTCTTCTGAAATCTGTTTGAGATATGATCAATAATTATACTATTTTTTGAACGTACACCAAAGAATATGGTAATGCCTTCTACTTTACATTTCTAATAAACACAACTGGACGGAAGAGGGTAAAGATGTGCATTACCAACATGCACCACATCTTGATGTTCTCCTGCACACTTGAGACAGGTATAGGGCCCTATTTTAACGATCTGAAACGCAAGTATCAAACGCGAAACGCAAGTTACATTGTGGGAGGGTCCCGGGATAAAAGATTCTTGCGCCCGACGCATATCTAAAATGGGTAGGTCTAAAGTAGCCTCATTAGTCATAGGTGTGGTTTGGGCGTAACGTGCAATAAACCAATCAGATCGTCATCTCACATTCCCTTTAAGAGCAGGCGCGCTTGTTCCATGGCGGATTGCTATTATAACGGCGATTTTCTATTGATTTACAAAATGTTAAATAAATGTCACAAGACATAACATACTTTCTGATGTTTTGGACTCACTCTCACTGAATCATGAGGTTATGAATGCATGGTAATATTTTTGCAATGTAGTCTAACATTAGACCGAGATTACTCATGTCAAATAAGCTTTCCACTCCCATTCTGCATTTCTGGGCATTTAAGTGGCTGGCATGCATTTCAACATCACGTTTCCTGAAGTCCTCTAATATTTCCTAATTAATGTCATCAACACATCCATGATTCATGGAAATGTTGAGTAAAATACAACAAGCCACAAAGAATGCTGCGACTTAAGTAGTGTACCTGTTCTATCCAAACACCTGACGCGCATTTTCAGTGTGCCAAATATTCGTTCAATTAGGCTACACTGCGTGTTTGTGTGTGTTTTTGATTAAACAGCATTTTACGCACTTGCTGGCATCATAAATTGTGTCATCATTAACCATGTCTTTAAGGGATAGCTGTTGTCCCCTTCACAGCCACCCATCCAAGGGGGGATTCCTCATGGCAAAGTTGCCATAAATGAGTCGTGGCTTCAACCTGAGTAATTCTGAGTAAAGACATGGGTGATTTTACTAATAGCATCGCAAATTACATGTGTATACTTGTTGATTGAATGGGTTCCCTTGAGGTTGATGTATATCAGTGCAAATAATTCATTATGAATAATTTGAGTAAATGTGTACACTAGATGTGTACCTATTTTTCACATTTTCAGACACCACAATGACTTCCTCGTGTGGTAATATTTTTCCTTCTAATTATGTTTTACAATAATAAAAAGAACTGCTTCATTTGTGTACATGAGAGGAGCAAAGTGTATGCTCGTTGTGCACACGCTACATTATGGTTAAGCATGCGCCCTTAGAATAGCATATGAATAACATGCCACTGACTTTAAACCAGGTTTTTCCTGGTCAGTGGCGGAATTGTTTTCGGGGACTGCAAGATAGCACCAGGGAACGTTTGCGCCGAAACACGCCTCTTCTTTTCGCTGAACCGCCCAACAAACGCAAGTTCATTCTCTAATTTACAGACGCGTGTCTGTGGAGGGAAAAGTCCCATATGCGTCGGGTGTAAGATAGGAATGATACATGCGTTTGTGTAAAAAGTCAATTGTGCTGGGTGTAAGATAGGGCCCATATTAACATTTTCAGTATCAGAGTTGGACAACAAGATACTTAATCGTAAGGCTTGTCCATTCAAGTGGTGGCTCTCAAGAAAATTATGGGGGGGGGGGGGCAATTTCTCAGATATATTAAGCAAGACCATATTAATTTGTTGCTAGTTGATTAACTCATACAGTGATACCTCTTGTGTCCACTAGTGACGACATCCATCAGAAATTCACATTGCATCAACACATCCATTTCCTTTTAAGTAATTTAGCAGATTCTCTTGTCTAGAGCGAATTACAGTAAGAACAGGGACATTCCACTGGAGCAACTTAGGGTAAAGTTCCTTGACCAAGGACATTACAACATTTGGCACAGTCGGGAAACAAACCAGCAAACATTTGACTTCCAGTCTGACTCCCTAACCACTGAGCCATCTGTGCCACATCCGAGATACCAATTTTCTATACACTGTAGAGAAGTACCCACAAGAATGGCCTTATCGCAAAAAAATATTTAACTGTCTCTCACATAGACACACACACATACCATTTGACAATATCTCTATGTACACATTAGCACATGCCATATGCAAAAATGATGGAATGATAGGCTACATGATAGTACAGAATGCTCTATCATAGCCTAAAATGTCAGAGAATTGGCCACCTAGGGATGCACTTCAAAACATTTTCTAACTTTAACAACTGCCAGTAGATACTACAACTGTTTATATATCAACTGTTTTGCAACACATTGTGTCAAACATGTCCTAAACAAAACAATTTAGTTCTATAGCAAAACCTATAGAAGTATAGGTGAGAGAGAGGCAATATGTAGACAGGAAAGGGAAAGGAAACAAGTGTGATGGTCTTTAAGAGGTCTATAGGCCTGGGCTTACCTTATCTGAAGAGAAGCTCACATCAATGTTTATTCTGAGATGCAAACCAGGAATCACAAAGTCTTTAAAATCCAGTGATTTTTAGATGAAGTCTGACTCAATAGACAGCACATAGGCAGTGTATTCATCCTATCTTGTCTATTGTACATTAACTTTTACAAACATTGATAGTTATGCTACTTCCATTGTGAGTTGTGCTGCATTATTATTTCCTAATTGTTTGGGCTAAATCTTATATATCCACAATTCCTTGTTTGGTCCAAGTCGTGTCTCCCCCAAAATGGAAAAAAAGCCTGGCAAACAGAATATCAAATTATTGGTTACACCTGCCGTTAGCCAATCCTTTCTTTCAAACCAAGTAATAAACGTTTTTGTAGTTTGTCCTTTTGTGTTATTATAACGATTGGACAGTGTTCCAAGTGTCTTTATAACAATATTTTCCTCCAAAGACAACAAAGAAAATGGATGAGAAAGTAAATAATCCATCTCTTCTAATATCCACCATTTCCACACTCGATCACACTTCCCATCAATGAACACTATGGGGCGCCAATTGTAAAGTGATACACACTAAAATTAATAGCAATATTTCACCACATTTAACACCAAACAACGTTTAAAAAAGTGGTGTTAATTTTGTTAAGTCACTTTATATCACATTTACAGCAATATTTGTGAACTTTGTTTTATTTACTTTTCTTGTTAAAAATATATTCAATCTAAATCTAAATGTTAAATCTAAATGCTAAATGTTAAATCTAAATGTTAAATGTTAAATCTAAATGTTAAATCTAAATCTAAATGTTAAATGTTAAATCTAAATGTTAAATCTAAATCTAAATGTTAAATGTAATATCTAAATGTTAAATGTTAAATGTTAAATGTTAAATCTAAATGTTAAATGTTATATCTAAATGTTAAATGTAAACCTAAATGTTAAATGTTAAATCTAAATCTAAATGTTAAATGTAATATCTAAATGTTAAATGTTAAATCTAAATGTTAAAGGTTATATCTAAATGTTAAATGTTAAACTTAAATGTTCTTGGTAAAACTAAATGTTTAGCTAATATGCAAATTAGTAGGCCTTCAAAATAAAAGCTTGATGAAAAGCGATAGTGGCAAACTGAGAAGCAGTGGCAGCAAAAACTTTCCGGTCCCGTTAGTAGTGTCCAGAGGAGTGTCCCGGGACAGTCAGACTCTGTCCTGTACACTGTCCTGTGACTCCCATGACTGTCCGGGACAGTCAGACACTGTCCTGTGACTCCCATGACTGTCTGCCCACTCCAGTCACACCATACAGTTACTCCGCCCACTCCACCCAGCTAATCCATACTCCAACTGTATTAGTGTTGTAATAGTGTGTAATAGTGTTTATAGTATTTATCTCAATACTAAGACACTATTACACACTATTACAAAACTAATATACAATATTAAAATACTAATACACACTATTACAACAGTAATACACACTATTAAAATGTTAATACAGACTATTTCCATACTATTACACACTTTTACAACACTAATACACCCTAAACACACTATCACAACAATAATGCACACTATTACACACAGTTAAAATACTAATACACTATTACACAGTATTACAACACTAATACACACTATTACAACACTAATACACACTATTACAATACCAATATACACTATTACAATACCAATACACACTATTACAATACTAATACACACTCTTACAACACTACTACACACTATTACTATACTAATACACAGATTTAACATTTAACATATAGATTTAGATTTAATATTTAGATTTAACATTTAGCATTTAGATTTAACATTTAGCATTTAGATTTAACATTTAGATTTAGATTGAATATATTTTTCACAAGCAAGTTCACAAATATTGCTGTAAATGTGGTAAAAGTCACTTAAAAAAATTAACACCACTTTTTTAAACGTTGTTTGGAGCTAAATGTGGTGTTGCTGTTAATTTTAGTGTGTGTCACTTTACAATTGGCGCCCCATAGAACACTAGCAATCTTGACAGTAGTATGTAAATTGATTGAAGTTGCTACCCGCACTTTTCTTAGTTACATTACTTATAACAAAAGTGCAAGCCCTCCCGGAACCCATAGAGATTTATTGAAAGCTCTGAATTAAAAAAAATAGTATGAGTATATGAAAGACTTCTTGGGCAATTTTCAACCTGACTGAAATCGCCCCAAAAGGGCGGGACCATTTAAAGCACAACTTTAGCCTGATTGGAAATTTACACTGATTGCCGCAATATAACTGGTTGGAAAAAAATCCCTCCTTTTCCCGTCTGGCAGTGCGTCGCCCATATCGCCCTAATGAACACAGTGCCCCTGGTCCATTATTATGTTTCAGTGGTAGATCCTAGGTGGGAAAAGTCCATGTGGCCTGATTAATCCTTCCTGTCTCTGTCCTGGTGCCCAATGCAGTATACTTGATTATTTAGTACAGGACTATGCTTAATCTGTGTCTGTGAAATCTGCCATTCGACACTTAGCTATTCTCTGCAAATACAGTTACCGTACTGTAATACAGGCACGTCCTACTCTGGTCCTAGATAGCTACTGTCTTGTTTTCACTCCAATCCTCATTCATCAACAATAATTCTAATAATTTACTGGCAATGAACCAAATTAACTTTTCTAGTTTGACAGCGGATAAATGGGTCCATGCGTCTGGCACATGGTCTAAAACGGTTGTGAAGTGTCTTCATTAATTCATAGGTGTGTTTTGGGCGTAACATGCAATAAACCAATCAGAGATTCATCTCCCATTCCCTTTAAGAGCCAGGCGCATTTGTACCTTTTGCGCATTGCTGTTATAATGGCGGATTTGCACCGTAATATTTTTATTTGTAATCTTTTGCATGTTCATGTGCTGCTGCGCTTCCCTGTGTGTGCAACATGCACAGTGTGCACGCGCTGTGCATACGCCTAGGTGCATTTGACTAATATGCTGTTAAAAGAATAATGACATGCTGCGCCATTGACTTTAGACCAGGTTTTTGTTGGTCAATGGCGTGATCACTTTCTGATGCCTCAAGATAGCGATACACCCAGAATGATCCTGAACACACCTCCCTGTTAGACCAGCACACCCATGGGCGCAAATATGGGCGCAGGTGCATTTGCTATTTAAACGCGGGTGCCGGATGGGAAATTGACAGCTGCGTCGGTCTTAAACTAGCAAAGACACTTGCGTTCGGCTTTTGCGCTGCGTTGCGCTGGGTGCATAGATAGGGCCCCTAGTGTGGTTGGAGTGAACCTACATGATGGTACCTCTCAACGACCAAGGTTGGACACCCCTGCTATATAACGTGTTCATCCAAATAATGTGTGCAACATAAGATAGATATCTCTATTTAATTTGAAGTTCTGAGTTCAAATATGTATCGAGCTAGAAATTATTTAAAAATAGGTAATTGTATTTAAACCATCTTTACATGGTTAACGTATTTAGAATTAATCAAATAGATCATCAGCCTCACAAAAGGCTTTTTAATGTCCATCAGCAAAAGTGTATTTGTCTCTAAGAACCACTCAGGCATCCACTCCATCCACTCCTGAATGAAACGGTAGGCTGCCACTCAATATTGTCTGGGATACACTAAGGGGACAATCAGTTTGGTTGTTAAAATAGTATACAGAACATTTTTGATTCACTACAATTGTAAAAGTAGTTTACTTTAAAAAAATGTAAAAGCAACTTGTTACCCAACTCTGACAGTAACACATAGCCTCCCTACTGTAACTTTAGCAGGACAATTATAGCCAACCAGTAAACAATAAATCCTTCACCTATACGATTACCGTCATGAACCATGCTTTAATATAATGTTAGTAGGCAACAACACTACTCTACAACTACTGTATATGATCACCGCAATGATCCTGAATCTGTAGAGTATCTATTATTAGTACAGTCAGCGAATTATTGGAGAAGTGACTATGAACAAAATGATTGTGTTGTGCTAGATTAGGCAGATGTTAGCTAGCATAACTACTCTTTCCCATTTCTACACAAAGTCTATATGTAAACAGTAACACTTTGCCTCCCTACTGTAAATTTTGCAGGGCAATAATAGCCAACCTGTAAGCAATAAATCCTTCACCTACACAATTACCATCATGAACCATGCTCTAATATAATGTTGGTAAGTGTAACCGGTGTAATCTTCTGCATTGTTTTTGTAATAAATAAATGACTGTGGATCTGTAGTTCTAGATGTGGTAACACTTTATTTTGAGAGTCCAAACATTGTATCTGTAGATGCTCTACCGATTATCAACAACATGTTATAAAACAATCTACTAACCCTAACAATAATCCCAACCTTAACCCTTCCCATAATGATACGCCTAACCTTAGCCATTACCCTAAAACATATTCTAAACTTTCCCCTATCCTCAAACTACACAATTAGTTTCTTTATTGATAGTCATTTCATCAACAAACTATCTGTAGAGCACCTACAGATGGAATTTCGGACTCTCCAAAAAAAATCTACTTCTCCGTGTAGATTTTAGAATGGAGAGGTTGGGAAGGCACGCGAGCACTGACACTTAAAAAAGGGATGCACACTAACATCAGGCAATAAAACAATTCAGATTTTGTGTAATTATATACATTTTCACATTGTTACATTCACCTCCCCGGAATTATGCAAACATCTGGATTGTATAAAAATAAAGGTAACACTTTATTTTGAGAGTCCATCTCTAGATGCTCTACATATTATCTGCATACTGTCAACAACATTTTAACAAACTATCTACTAACCCTAACCCTAATCCTAACCTTAACCATTCCCCTTATGTTAAACCTAACCTTAACCATTACCCTAAAACATATTCTAAACTTACCCCTACCCTTAAAATA
>JACXGM010004465.1:0-22005 GCA_016801145.1 Umbra pygmaea | reverse complement strand
CAGCACATACAGATGGAATATCAGACTCTCCAAATAAAGTGTAACCAAAATAAATAATAATAAACTAATAGCCAATTTACAGAGGTTGGCCCTAAGTATTACCAAACCACCCACTGGAGTATATCAGCTAGATAGCCACCTAAAACGGTTAAGAGAGAATGTAGAGTGATCAGGTGTCACAGTCCCTATTGAACATGATGTGCCTTTTACACCTCAACTACTTAGGCCATAACGTCTAATATTGCTGTCACATAAAAAAAACTAACATGTACATTTTCCACATACATACAAGACCCTGTGCTTTCATCAATCAATCAATCAATCAATCAATCAATCAATCAATCAAATTTATTTATAAAGCCATTTTTACAACAGCAGTTTTCACAAAGTGCTTTGACAGACACCTGGCCCGAGACCCCCAAAAGCAAGCAACACAAGTGATGCACAGTGGCTAGTAAAAACTCCATTGTAGGTGGGACCTGGGAAGAAACCTAGAGAGAGGCCAGACTCGAGGGGGTGGCCAGTCCTCTTCTGGCTGTACCGGGTGGGGGATCTGAAGGTACACAGCCCATTTTACAGTTTTTCCTGATTGCTAAAATACTAAAAGTGAATGCTCAGACCAAAGCGTCGAAACCGTAACGTTTGCATGCATTGGTACACTCAGGCACCAAATGAATAAACACAATGTCGGCATGGCACCGTAAATAATTCTGTAACACACGGTGCAAAACACTACACACATCGGGCATGTGTCACACACATTGGCCAATGATAAAACACTCTGCAGTCAGCACATCCATTCAATAGTTAAAACACACACAACATTAGCAAAACCCCCGCACACACAGTAAAACACTTAATCGGTAATTGAACACCAATAAGTCATTATACATATAATTCCGGTATAAGCACCTGTTGTGAAATTGCAAATATGGAGGCTGAACTACCAAGGGGAAGGAAAAGACGAGGAAGAGATGGGAAGAGGGAGAGGAGAACAAGGAAGAGATGGGGGAAGAGAGAGTGGAGATAGAGGAAGAGACTGGTAAAAACCAGACATCGGGATTGAAACATCATCGGCCAAAGGGCCATCGAGAACGTTGCCGGGCAGTGCGGGGCCAACATCCCCATGTGTGCCGCCATTAGTGGTCAGGGGGTCCTCCATCACCATGCCACCCTGGGTCCCTATACAACACTGCACACATACTGACATTTCTGCATGCACTACATGCCGCGGTCACGTAGGACGGACCAGGGCAGCCCATGTTCGTTGTCATCTGGGATAATGTCAGTTTCCACCGGGCTGCTCTGGTCTGGAACTGGTTTGCCAACCACAACCATTTCACAGTGCTGAACCTGCCCCCTTATTCCCTGTTCCTCAACCCGATCAAGGAATTATTTTCGGCATGGCAGTGGAAGGTGTATGACCGCCTACCACATGCACGCATGCCGCTCCTGCAAGCAATGGAGGAGGCATGCAGAGACATTGATGTGGGGTCAATCCACGGGTGGATACGCCACGCCCGGCGATATTTTCCCCGTTGCCTGGCGAGGGAGAACATCACCTGTGATGTGGACAAGGTGATGTGGCCCGACTTCAATCAACGGCATAATCTCTGACTTGTAATGGGAGTTTTTGTGCTACCTGTATACAATGTATCACTGAGGCTTGTTTGCAGGAATAAAAACGGTTAAAAACTACAAATGACAGATGTGTCTTGAGTAAAGTTGACCAGTGTGTTGTGTCTGTTTGACTGTTTATTTTTCATGTGCATGTGTGTTCCCTATCTATCTGAAGAGGGCCTTTTAAAGTAAGAGTGTTAAGTTTTGATTGCAGAATGGCAGTTTTGACATGGCAGTTAGATGTTAATCTCCAAGTGTTGTGTAAAAAATTATTGTGTGTTGAGTTTTGACACGATGAGCCAAATTTAGCATTTTGTGTGTTAGCAATGGGAAAAAACTGTAATAAGGTCACTTTGTTTATCAGTGTTCAATTATTGTCCAGCAATGAAGATATGATGGGTGGACTGTGACCATAGTCTTTATGTAGCATCAATACAGTTCGGTGGTCTTGTGAAGGAAAAACGTGAAGCTGCCTGGAGATGAAAGCTGGCATCATCAGGTGGAAACATGATCATCAACCGCAGTGACATGGGATCTAGCACAGCAGCTTGGGTCTAGTACCTTGACACAGCTCTGACCCCGAAATAAATATATATTATCTGCCTCTGGGGGCAGAAAAACCCTAGTCCCCTAGCACATAAACTATTGCAGCATAACATCTGGGGCTGAGACGGGGGGGACAAGAGACGTGGTTCTGCACACGGAAAGCCTCGGGCAGGAGCAAGCAGGCATGCTTCCGACCCACCCACATTGCCAAGACCCCACCTCCAAAGGGTCACCAGCAGACCGTAACCACCGCAGGGGTAGCATCGGAGTGAGGATTTCCCAGTGGATAGTGGGGAGCCTACCAGGCGAGCCAGCATGGGCCGTTCATTAACAGTGCTGCCGTTCTCTTTTAGCCCCCTGGGACAGACTACACTATACCATAGAACTTACTGAAGAGATGAGTCTTTAGCATAGACTTAAATGTTGAGACTGAGTCTGCAGCTCTCACATGGGTTGGCAGATCATTCCACAGAATTGGAGCTCTATATGAGAGAGCCCTTCCACCAGCTGTTTGTTTACAAATTCTAGGAACAGTGAGGAGGCCGGCATCTTGTGAACGTAATGTACGTGTGGGTATGTATGTTTGCACCAAAACAGACAGATAAGTAGGGGAAAGTCCATGTAGTGCTTTGTATGTTAATAGTGAAACTTTGAAATCAGCCCTAGCCTTAATGGGCAGCCAGTGTAGAGAGGCTAGAATTGGGGTTATGTGTTCCGATTTTGCAGTTCTAGTCAGAATTCTAGGGTTTTGTCTGGGTAGCTAGAAAAGAGAGCATTACAAATATCCAATCTTGAGGTAACAAAGGCATGGAGTAACTTTTCTGCATCATTCTTTGACAGACAATTTCGAATTTTTGCAATCATGAGATTGAAAAAAGCTGCTCTTGACATTTTTTTTACATGTTTGTCAAGAGAGAGATCTTGGTCCAGAGTAACACCAAGGTCTTTTACAGTTTTTTCTAATATGACTGTACAACCGTCTATGTTTATTGCCAGGTTTGACAGCAGGTCTCTTTGTTTGCTGGGACCTAAAATAAGCCTTTCTGTTTTTTCAGAGTTTAGAAATAAGTAATTAAGTAAGTAAAACACAGGCTTCCAGTGTGTGCAGTTTTGGGGATTCTCCTTTTTTCACTGAAATGTACAGCTGTGTGTTATCAGCATAGCTGTGAAAGTTGACATTGTGTTTCCGGATGACATCACCAAGAGGCAATATGTATGCCTTTTGGCACATACCACCCATTGCACTATAGACTATTAGTCTACGAACTACGAACTGGCTTTCACTCTACCAGATTGAGAAGTCAGCTGGTTGCTTGCATTGAGCCTTAGTTATTCTAAAGCATGTGGACATGGAAGGGCAGGGGAAAGGGATAAAGGGCCACCAAAACTAGCAGCACCTGTCAGCAGAAGCTTGTCTGAGTAAGAGTCTATCCATGTACCCATTGAAAGGTTACTGCCAGTATCCCCATTCACGTCTTGAGCCGAAGACTGTTCCCGGACACAGTGCTATTCTCATCAAGTCCACACAGCAAGGAGAGGGCACTTCCTAAGGAGGGTTCAACTGCTACACTGTCAACCATCATTTCAGAAAAAACAGTCTCAAGCACATTTGGTGCTGGTGAATTGCTTGCCACATAACCATCACTCTGCAAACTAGGACCAGAGACGTCCTTTGTTTTATCCAGCGGTAGAAAGTTGACTTGGACCAGGAGGTTTCTGTGCACAAGTCTCACATTTCCACTGTGAGATGCAATCTTCTTGGATTTTGTGTATGTGGAGTGCGGGCTTTGAACCTACAATGGTGTAAAAATCTGATTCCCACTTATCCACAAGCTTGCGTTTCCCTCGGACGAGTAGGAAATCCATAGACACAGAAGAAGTTGTCCCAAATCCTTTTTGGTACTGTCTTTGCGGTTTGGTTTTGACAGGAGAATGTATGTGCCACCTTTGTGAAGTGATCAGTAATCACAAGAACATCCACAGACTGGTTATTGTGATCTTCAGCAGACCAGAAGTCAATGCATACAAGTTCCAATGGGGCAGTGCCAGCGGGGCTCTTGCCATAGGTTCTAAAGTCTTACTTTGGACACGTCGTGGACATACCCTGACATCGTTTGAATGTCTTTCTCCATGTCATGCCAGTAGAAACTATGTTGAGCAAGGTAGAGGTTGCGCAGTTGACCCTGGTGTCCAGCCAGTCATGGACACCAGAAAAGGCCTCTTCCTTTAGGTTCTCCAGCAGGAGATATTGGAATGTTTTGGTCCCCATCAGTGAATTCTTTTAAACTCTGTACAAGATATCATTCCACATCTTCAGTTATCCCATTGCTTCAGAATCTTGAGAGCAGGTTGGTTGTCATTGTAGCACTCATGTCTAGATGGCCTGCACCTTCTCTCAATATAATGGATCACTCTTGATATGGCAGGATCATGTCTTTGGATGGGCGCATTTAGCCAGCGGAAGTCAGTACAAATCCTCAGGTCACCGTTCTTCTTCCAAACCAAAACTAGAGGTGAGGCATACTCACTGGTTGACTTGGCTATTAGTTGTATCTCCTCATTTCACCTAACACCTCTCTCATTTTGTGGTAGTGTGCAGGTGGGACTTGGCGGTAGGGAAGCCTAAACGGGCGGTCTTTGGACAGGTAGTTACGGTGCGCAAAGTCCTTCACTTCTCCACAATCCAGTTTGTCTTTCGAAAAGACGTCTTGATACTTTACTAGTGTCTCGGCCCGCCTAACTTTCCAGTCAACAGACATGTCACATGCATCAATATCCACTGTTATTGAGTGACAGGACTTGCGATCTCAAACTGGGATTGTAGCCCCTGAGTGACAGGTAGGTCTTCCACTGCGAGGCACGAAAAGACATCCGCTAGCTTAGCATTGCGATGGAGTTTGACAGGGTGTGGTGATGCATTCAAGACCTTCATTGGGACCCAGTGATCCCCCCACTTTGGTGTTATAACTCTGCCCACGAGAATGTTATTTGGAGCTGAGCATGCTGAAGTGGGCTCCACAATGACAGTAGGGGTGTGATGGTTATTAATGTGGATGTTCTGGCATATTTCGTTTTTAAAACTTCACACAAAAAGCTCAACTCAAACTGCGGTTACAGCCTAGTATAATAATGTGATGGATGAGATGCAAAGATGACTGATGAACATGGAAAATATGTCTGGTCAATTGTGTTCAATGACGGGTTAGGGAGGTGTTTCCTAGAGTCTAAAGAACCTGTAGGGCGGGGGTCGTTGGGTGATAGCGGTGATCACCTCTGACCTGCAGCAGTATCACTTTACAGGTGAGAACATAGTGAAGAAAGGTAAAACCGATGGATCTTGTTGCAAAACAAAAATGTTCCAACTCCTATATGGGCATATTTCAGTTTTAAACCAGACAACCAAAAAACCTTGATGAGCCTAAAAACGGTATTTGTTACAAATGCCAACATTACCAATCTCCGTAACCACCTGAAGATTAACCATCCTGCAGCGTACGCGGCCATTGGATTAAACACTGCTTCAACTGCTGCTTAACCATTCACCTCTGGTCAGAGGCAGTTGAATATGGCCCAGGTATTTTCCAAAGCGACAAAATATAAAAAAGACAGCGACAAATAGAGAGTACTAACAGATAGTGTGACTCAATATTTGGTATTAGGAATGGTACCTTTCTGACAGTGGAAAAACTTTCATTTAAAGAAAAGTTGCATACATTCGAGAAACAGTACGAGATGCCTGGGAGAAAGTACTTCTCTCAAACAGGTGTTCCGGCCCTGTATAGTAAAGGTAAAGGATGAGGTGCAAAGAGAACTCCAGGATATCAGTAATTTTGCACTGACAACAGATACGTGGTCAACCGTGAATATGACCCCATATATAGCGGGTGAAATATGTATCAAACACGTCACCATTTTCCTCGGGAAATATATTTCCAAAGGTGCTATTGACATTAAATTTTTACCAGATGTTGGTAACAACCCAAATTATCCATACATACAACTGAGAAAAATGGTGACATGTTCAATTCTTTTTTCACCCGCTGTATGAGCCTGACTGTTCACTACCTTGCCAAAGACTGGTCACTGAAATCCAAGTGTTTGGAAACAAGTTACAAGCCTAAAAGCCACACAGCAGAACACTTGTCCGAATGCCTGCAGTTAGGGTTGCATGACTGGGGTCTGGATGAAAAGACATTGTGTATCACTACAGATAATGGAGCGAACACATTGTTGTTGCAGTAAGACAATTAAGATGGCTGTGGATAATTTTTTTTGGACACAATATACATCTGGCTGTTACCAACAGGGTTAACAGTGAAGCTGCCCAAACAGGCCGAACTCTAGGTCTATGTCGATCCCTAGTGAGTGCTTTTTCTTAGAGCTTGAGAAAAAAGAAAGAGTTAATTAAGGCACAAACAGATCTTCAAATCCCACAACATAGCCTTATTCTGGTGAGAATTGTTCTACCAATACAATAGTTAAGTATATACTGTAGTGTTCTATTAATTTCCATGCTAAATAAACAGTAATTTTAAGCAACGCTGATATGGCACTTGCAGATAAGGTTATATAATGTAGACTAGACTGTTTACTCAATTTGATTGTCATTATGATATTATATTAGTTTTTGTCAGAATTGTTTTCAGATATGTTTTTCATCTGCATATAGACGAATAATGACAGTCATAGCTATGGTACTCGTTTTATTTATTCAATTATGTCCTCTTCCAATTATCAACTGTTTAATTTCACAGGATTCTCCAACACTGTGGGGAACAAAACAGAAAATGGTAGAGAGAATTTTGGAAAAATAGCAAGTGATCGTACGTGTCCTGGTCTCAGATAGAAAGCTCCTGCATCTGATTATTAAATGGCAAGATAAAGAAGTATTAACATTGCTTCAAGACTCTCTAAAACCTGTGGCTGACTTCACCGACATTCTCTCCCAAACCTTAGTATGCAAATATAGTATTTTCGAAGTATGCAGCCCTGCATGCTTTTTGGGCTGATATAGCCCACGATCCTTTATGACAAAGAATATGACAAAGAACTGCCTTCTTTGGCAGTGTTTAAATGTAAGTATCCAAACGTTAGGTAACATACGGAAGTCCTAAAGCCCAAGGCAAAAAAAAATAGTATTTTTGTCTTAAGACTAAGTTTATACTAAGTTTATCTCATTTGAATGACTTATTATCTCGTTCAAACAAGACAAACTTAGTCTTGGGACAAAAATAACTATTTTTAATTTTTTTTTGCCTTGGACTTCAGGGCTTCCGAAGTAACAATAAATGTGTCATTACATGAGTTTTTTTAGTTATTATACCAATATTTTTATAGTTTAAATGAAATACGAACAGGTGGTGCCAAATGTTTAATGTTCAAGCTTTGCGGGCTTCATCGCTGGTGGAAGTGGTCTAATTTTAGATGCAACATTATGATGTGTTAGTATGTCCCAATGCTAGCATACTCATTTACTATATACTTAATAATATGTACTTCACCACCACCCTGTAACAGGAGTCCCAGAGTGGGACTCCTGTTCCATATGAACTGAAAGATTGGACTCATGTACATGTTTTTTTATTTCTATATGTATTTGTGTTCAGTCTTTTGTTACATTCAGTGCAATTGCATGGTGTCTTAGTTGTTGGTTTGTATATAGGTAAATAGCCTTTTAAGATGGGAAACCTCTTTCCCAGTCTGTTCCTGCTAGTATGCTGTGCCCTGATTAGTAACGGCTTGCAGCTGAGTAGTCTTACCTGTTTAGTGTAATGAACAGAACAAGACCAGGTTTCCACAATAATAAATATAATTTATTTAAATCCAAGCTGTAGATAGTAGAGGGGCAAATATGTGGACAAGAACAGGGACAGGCAGGTTTCCGTAACACAAAGAGGGTTGTCAGGCCAGGCACGGTTCTGTTCACAGGGCAGGTAGGCAGTTCAGGCCAAGGTCGGTACACAAACAGGGTAGTCAGATCGGGCAAAGGTTCGGTACACGCTGGAGAGAATAACAGATCAGAAGCACACAGGGGTAATCCAAACGCAGAGCTAACGGTAACAACAAAATAGGGTCAGACCATGAATTCATATATCGAAAAGCACTCAGTACGTTGTCTACTTACAATCAATTCCCTCACGATGGTTGTGAGAAAACAAGAGGCTTAAATACATACAGGGTTTAGCGCATGTGATCAGAATTCCGGTGATTGCGACCTAACTGTGGTGCTGTGTTCATGACGGTTGGGTTGCTGGTTGCTATTGGTTACGGAAGAGGTGTTGCAGAATGGTGTGGTCCTTGGCAACATAACATTTAGGGTACGGCATATAAGCTGGGCAGACTGAGAGGTTGTCGATTATTGTTTGGAGTACCATGTGTGATCTGTGTTGCTGTCAAGACTTCCAGTATGTTGTGAAAAGTGAGTCGCCTTGAGCTGTAGAAGTGTATGCGTATGTTGTTATATGTATATGAAGCTACCAGTGTTACGTGCCACTGTAGAGAGCACAAGTATCTATTTGCCTGCCACAAATGAGAGTAGGATAGCGTATGTCAGCTGTATACATGTAGACATGTGCCACTCGCTCCGATGGTACCCTGCAACCATACTGTGTGTGTATGTTCCTGAGATGTCTGACAAAAAAAACCTACAAACAACCATCAATCCACCTTGGACTCCCTCTTTCTTCATTACGCCACCATTACACCATTATACACCCGTGCAGTACATACTTTTAGTATGTTTCTGTTTTAGCCTATGTTTGACGCATTAGCGCAGGACACAAACGAATGTGATCCTTTAATCGAAAGAACAGTTTATGTGGTAGCCTACATGTGGTCTTTCAGCTCCGATCGAAGTTTGAAGGAGCAGGGTGTAGAAAAAATGTTCATAAGTTGTTATGTAGCCTATATCATACTAACATTTTCAGGTCCATGATCAATCCCTCCTTTATTATAACCAGCACACTCTTTATTGCTGTCTCCTGCTTTCATTTCATAAATCATCACCATGTAATTAACTAACATTCAAATATGTAAATGTCAAGTTGTAATTTTCATGTTATTTTTGTCACTATTACATTATACTAACAATATAATTAGCATTTAAAAAAAATATAGTTTGAAGTGATGTTTTCATCTGCCACAAACAACAGAAAAATCTCCCTTACCTTTCAAAACACAAATCACCCCACAGACTATTAAACACAGCTGTTTTCAGTGCAGGCCGATTGGCTGTGATAATATTGTAACGGGGTCTCAGAGTGGGACTCCTGTTCTATTATGAACTGAGAGCCTGGACTCTGTTTGTTCGTTTTCTGTTACTTATGTTTGTCTTTTGATATATATATGCCAGTACGCATGTACTGCTGATTGTGTTGCTTAAAGTGTGTAGGGTGTGTGTGTACACTTGGTCTTGTGCTCCACTCCCTGCTTTGCTATTGCCTGATCGGGTTGATTGAGAGACCAGTATAATTAGTGATTGCTCCCAGCCAGTCTCCTGTCAACCCTATTTAGTGCTCGGCGGAGCAGAGCGTGGCACGATTAATAATATAATGTCAGTGGTATAGTGTTGGTGTGTGGTGCAGCTATCCAGGAGTTTACTCTGAAGGTTATTGTGACAAGTGAGTCGTGTATTACGTGAAGGTTCGAAAAGTACGTTATACAAGTATATATGTTTATTGTTTCAGTTTTCGAGCCGCTGTAGTAAGAGCTCGAAGATTATATAGATATACACATTCATATGAACCTCGTTTACACCGTACCCTGGAATTAAGCTGTATAGTCTCCGGATATGTGCTGCAAATAAAAGACTGTCTATTCTATCTGCACCATCCTTCGCCGTGGTCTCCCTCTCTCTCTACTCCACCATTCCACTACACGCGTACATGACAAATATAAATAAAATAAGTTGTTTTGTAGAGATCAACATGTCATACTTTATTTAAGATAATTGTTATAATTATGAACAGAGAAAGAATATTTGCAGTTCATTAATTGTAGTGCCACACAGAATGTTTTAAATTACACACAAACATGCAAACTCTATACAAGAACAGAAAACCAAGTTGTTGAACTATTTACAATGAACACTACTTGCCACATCGAAGTCTGGCATGGCACGGATCCATTGCTATGTGAGTTGTGATGTGATCACAGGCTCCCTTTCGGAGAATTGAAGAATGTGCTGATTTTCTTTCCCATTTCATCAGCATCCTTGCTGCCCCTGTTCCTTAGAATAGGCAACTTGTCTGCAGCCTCGTCCTGCCATCTCCGGTTTTGCGATGGGTTGGTCAGGAAGTTGTGGAGGATGCATGAAGCCATCACTACAGTGTCCACATAGTCCGGTGTCATCTGCAGCCTCGAGAGCAGCTCCCTCCATCTCGCAGTGAGGATGCCGAAGGCACACTCAACTACTATTCTGGCCGAGGACAGTTGGTAATTTAGCCACCTTGGGAGACTATGACCCGGGAAAGGTATGGCGTTATATCAACGCCAAATGTCGCGCGCGCGCAGTACAGCTCGCGCAAGCAACATATTATGTTTGAGATAGCGAAGGACTGGAGTTGCAAGAGCAGAACTGTAGTTGCGAGAAGAATCCATGTGTCGCGCGAGCAGAAACCTTGTGTCACGCGTGCATCCGTTACATTGCGCAAGCACAGCAAGAGTGTTGTGTGGAAATTGCAATTAAGACGTTGCATGTATAACTTTGAGCAAGCCAAAATAATGTTGCAAGCAGTAAATTACTGCGAACGGATACGTTTTTCACACACTAAAAGTATTAATCAAAATCAAGATTCTTCTCATTGCCCACACGCGAATGCCTACTCTCATGCAAGTTTCCAATCCACTCGCAACGTCAGCTTTGGTATCTCAGAATTGTATATATTTTTTATATAGGTAAACATCAGTTCAAACATTTATCCAATGAAATAGACTGAGTTATTCCATTTAATGCAATTGGTCGGCTTTATTTGTTAAAAATCCACTGATTGGATCTGGCACATTTCAACCAGCACAAAAAACATCCATCATGACGGATGTTAATCCAAATCCCCAGGTTTTTTCATTACATACTACTATAAATTTTATTACATCCTAAAAACTATTATTTTTGTTATGTTTTTATTGACCATGGTGTAAATTATTGCAAGCAGTATACTTTCACTTCTTAATCATGTAATAACAAAAGTTAATGATTTCTTTTAACTTGTTTATGTAATTTACAATAAACCATCATTTTACTGTACCTCGTTTACACTTGGACCTGCCATCGCTTTTTCAATCGACGCCATCCCGCATTGAAGTATTATATATTGCAAAAAAATATTTTACATACAAATATATGTATTATATGGCCATATGTTTCATACATATATTTAGCTACATATTCGATATTGGCCGTTTCACATATGTTTTAATATGTCTAAAATATATGTAAATATATTGACACAATTATAGGTGTTAAGTTTATCCTTTATTTTACCAGGCAAGTTGACTGAGAACACTTTCTCATTTGCAGCAACTGCCTGGGGAGAAGGGGGGGGGGTGAATGAATAAGCCAATCGAGAGATGGGGATTATTAGGTTGTCATGATGGTATGAGGGCCAGATTGGAAATTTGTCCACAACACCGAGGTTAACACCCCTACTCTTATGAATAGTGCCATGAGATTTTTAGTGACCACAGAATCAGGACACCCATTTAAAGTCCCATCCAAAAGATGTCACCCAACGCAGGGCAGATGTCCCCATCACTACCCTGGGGAATTGGGAATGATCTTTAGACCAGAGTGAAGAGTGCTTCCTACTGGCTCTTCAACACCACTGGTCTCCCATCCAGGAACTAACCAGGCCCAACCCTGATTAGCTTAGAAGAAAACCAGCAGTGCAATTTGTATTCTTTCTTGTCATGTGTTTATTCTATTGTCTAGTTGTTTCTTTGAAGTACTTTGCAGAGGAATAGCATTAATGTTGTTTTCATAATATGTCTCTTTTGAAATGTAAACTTAAATTACAAAGTGGATCATTATATACTGAAACTGAAAAGGTGCTATATGCTGCTTGACAATGACTGAAGTCAAATCCTTGGTGTATTTAGTAAACTTTCCAGTAGATTGTGACATAAAGGCAGTTGTATGATACTGGGACTACTGGTCCTTATTAAATGAAGATTACTGACCATACCCAGTTGTTTATTTGCTTACAATGCATTTTATTAAAATTATGCTAATATATATAGGCTAGTACAATTTATAGATTTTGACTCTTGTTTGTATAAGATAATAATTTTCTTTTTCACAGTAGTTAATGTAGGGTGAAGTCAGCTAAAATGGGCCACTTTTTGGTAAAGGTCTTATAATTCCATCAAATAAGCTATGCATTAGATCAAATGTCATTTTTCTGCCCTGCCTGCCTAGAAAACTCAGATCATTCAAAACTCTTGTTAAGTCAACAAGTGTTGAAGAAACAATGCAAGATCAGTTATTGTGATTTGCTCTAAAGATGTTAAGAGATATGATGCTTCAACATTATTTTGCCCATTTTACCTGATGGCCCAATTTAGCTGACTTCACCCTAATGCAATATGGCCTAATCTGGTGGTTATTTTTGGCTTGTTCCCTTGCCAACAACAGATATAAACTCACAATAACAAAGAGATTCTCATGAAAATAATGTCTTGAAAGTTTATTCCATGATGTGTTTATGAGAAATGCTTAAAATACTGCATATTCATATATTTCATAATCTTAACATATAATATTACATGTTTAAATATACAATATGCAATGTATTAAATATTCTGAGAAGCACAAGTTATATATTTCATGATGATATTTAGGACACATATGTACGTGTTGAGGATTCCTATACATACGTACAATATTTCATGTTTTTTCCGTGTGGAATTGGGGTTAAACTGTTCCAGACGAGAATTAGGTAGCTGTATATAAAAGGTATGTCATGCCAGATATTAGTTCAACCAATGGCCTTTTATCAAATGAGGAAAACCAAGACTGCTCAAAAACCGCGACCAACTGCATTCAAATGGGACAATCCAGGCTATTTCATTGGATGAATGTTTGAACTGATGTTTAGCTGTATCAAAAATATATAAAAAATCTGACACCGAAGCTGACATTGCGAGTGAAATGGAAACTTGCATGAGAGTAGACTTTCACCTCTGGGCAATGGTCAGTTTGTGTATCACAGAAAGGTATAGAGTCTTGCTTTTGATATATACTCATAGTTTGTGAAAAATGTATCCTTTCGCAGTAATTTACTGCTTGCAATTTTTTTTGCTTGCTCAAGGTTAGCAATGCAACGTCTTCCAAGTTCCACACAACACTCGTCTTGCAAGTTCCATACAACACTCTTGCTCTGCATGCGCAATATAGCAGATGCACGCGCGACACAAGGTTTCTCCTCGCGCTACACAAGGTTTCTCCTCGCGCGACACAAGGATTCTCCTCGCAACTACAGCTTTGCTCTTGCAACTCCAGTCCTTCGCTCTCTCAAACATAATAGATGTTGCATGCGCGAGACGTTCTGCGTGCGCGCAACATTTGGCGTTGATCTAACGCCATAGAAAGGCCTCATAAGGTATTTTTTTCAAAGGAAATGTTTTGGATCTAATTTCTTCAATAAGAATGCAAAGAGTGCATGAATGAAGGAAGCAAAAGACTTTGTCTATCTTATACAAAATCAGTTTATTATGCAAAATAGACAGCTAATACATAGGGCCCTATTTTAACGATCTGAAACGCAAGTATCAAACGCGAAACGCAAGTTACATTGTGGGAGGGTCCCGGGCGCTGTTGCTATTTTACCAGCGGGATAAATGATTCTTGCGCCCAACGCATATCTACAATGGGTAGGTCTAAAGTAGCCTCATTAGTCATGGGTGTGGTTTGGGCGTAACGTGCAATAAACCAATCAGATCGTCATCTCACATTCCCTTTAAGAGCAGGCGCGCTTGTTCCATGGCGGATTGCTATTATAACGGCGATTTTCTATTGATTTTTCTTTTTACAAAATGTAAATAAAGAAATGTCACAAGACATAGCCTACTTTCCGATGTTTTGGACTCACTCTCGCTGAAACACGAGGTTATGAATGCATGGTCATATTTTTTGCAATGTAGTCTAACATTAGACCGAGATTACTCTTCTGTCAAATAAGCTTTCCACTCCCGTTCTGCATATCTGGGCATTTAAGTGGCCGGCACGCATTTAAACATCACGTCTCCTGAAATCCTCTAATATTTCCTAATTAATGTCATCAACACATCCATGATTCATGGAAATGTTGCGTAAAATACAACAAAGCCACAAATAATTCTGCGACTTGAGTTGTGTACCTGTTCTATCCAAACACCTGACGCGCATTTTTTAGTGTGCCAAATGTTTGTTCAATTAGGCTACACTGCGTGTTTGTGTGTGTTTTTGATTAAAATGCATTTTACACACTTGCTGGCATCATAAATTGTGTCATCATTAACCATGTCTTTAACGGATAGCTGTTGTCCCCTTCCCAGCCACCCATCCAAGGGGTGATTCCTCATGGCAAAGTTGCCATAAATGAGTCGTGGCTTGAGCCTGAGTAATTCTGAGTAAAGACATGGGTGATTTTACTATTAGCATCGCAAATTACGTGTGTATACTTGATGATTGAATGGGTTCCCTTGAGGTTGATGTATATCAGTGCAAAAAATACATTATGAATAATTTGAGTAAATGTGTACACTATATGTATATCTATTTTTCACATTTTCGGACACCACAATGACTTCCTCGTGTGGTAATATTTTTCCTTCTAATTATTTATTGCAATAATAAAGAACTGCTACATTTGTGTAGATGAGAGGAGCAAAGTGTATGCGCGTTGTGCACACGCTACATTATGGTTAGGCATACGCCCCTAAAATAGCAAATGAACAACACGCCACTGACTTTAAACCAGGTTTTTCCTGGTCAGTGGCGGAATTGTTTTCCGGGACTTCAAGATAGCACCAGGGAACGTTTGCGCCGGAACACGCCTCTTCTTTTCGCTGAACCGCCCTACGAACGCAAGTTCATTCCCTAATTTACCGACGCGCGTCTGTGGATGGAAAAGTCCCATATGCGTTGGGTGTAAGATAGGAATGATACATGCGTTTGTGTAAAAAGTCAATTGCGCTGGGTGTAAGATAGGGCCCATAGTCTCACAGGCCTTTTTATCTTAGCCTCAACACCCCCCTTCAACCACATTGGCTCATACTTCAAATAAAATAATAATACCCTCCTTTCCCAAACTCCAGTTCTATTCACCTCTTCAATCCCTGAACTTTAGCATCTGTTGACCACAGATTTACAACCTAAATCTGACAAAGATGCATCACTGAGCTTACCTCCTACTCTCTAAATCCTTGTATTCAGTATCCAGATGTCATAAGCCCTTTAGGCCATCTGCTCTTATTGACCCATACCCCCTATAGCTATTGATGAAAGGAACAGAGATAATGAACATTCATGGGCTCACAGTTTGGCGCAATATAAAACAGGCTCTTCAACATTATACATTCATCATTTTGTAATACAAGGTACATTCATGACGTCAATCTGCAAAATAAATGATTCAATTTTTTCTAGACTATTATGGGCTTCTCAAAAATACTTAACATCCCTATGGCAAATCATCAATACACATTCTTGCATTAATATGTTTCTAACAGAGACAATTTCATTTATCAAATTATCACTTCTACAAAACTACTATCTGGTATAACTATTTCACACATTTTTAGGGGCTATGTCATTCACCTCAACAAATGCTGCATCTCCGACAATGACGTAGGGCATGGAACCCTGCATACTTGAACCTAATAAAAGGGTTTCTGCGGGCACATTCAGTGTTTTGGCCTCCATGCCCCTGCCAAGCCTTGAACAGGCGTACACTACCCCATCACTGGCCCGGCCAAAGTCTCCCACCTGGATGTATGTGAACCTGTTATCTGCATCCACAAGTGCCAGAAGAACAATGGAGAATGTCTTTTTATAATTAAAAAACAGACTTCCAGAATTGGGAGGTGCTGTGATGGTGATGTGCTTCCCATCTATCGCACCCAAACAGTTTGGAAATTTCCACTTGCCACAAAATGTGGAAGCAATGGCTTTCCACTGGTCCTCAGTTGGTGGAGGAATGTGGGTTGCCATCATCCTTTCTTCAATGGCACTGCACGTCATGTGCACAGATGAGCACACAGTACTTGCCCCCACACAGTATTGATAGGCCAGGCTAGTAAAGCTTTCTCCTGCTGCAAGGTATCTGTGTCAGAAAGAAAAAGAGGTAATTGTCAATATAGTAGTAGTAATAATATTGTAGTAATAATACTAATAATAACAATAATGCATTTTATTTATTGGTGCCTTTCATAACAACCAAGGTCAACAAAGATTATATTTTCTCCTCATAGGTGATGATTGCAAAAGAAGGTGGAAGGTCCTGAGAGATGCTTTTGTAAAGCACAAAAGTCAAAAGCATCCTCCAAGTGGCTCTGCATGTGGGACAGTCAACAAATTGAAATATTAGGTAGAAATGTAATTTCTGCTGCCTCATTTGCATCCAAGAAGGTTAGTATGTACTTTAATTTCATTATTTTGGTTGTAGGTATGTATACTGAATAAATTCTTAGCACAAAATTATTTAATTGTTTACATTATACAATATGTACACACAGGTTTTTTTTTATTAATCATATAAAGTTAAGCGTTACTTGATTATCACACTGACAACTGTTACTTTCATTTTAGCTCGAGATGTTCACTGGATCCAGTACAGCCACTGGACGACACATAGGAGCCCATTGATATCAGCGCAATAGAGGATGTGGAACACACAGCAACTCCAACATCACAGCCCACCACCCCGACCCCGCCACCTGGGCCAATCACATCAACACCCCACCCCCGAGCTAGTCCCTCTGCAGCCCACCCCCGCATTCAAGCTATTGTGTCAGAGACTAAAAGAAGCCCCTCCATCTCAAACAAGACCTGCATGTCACAGGAGAAGACAGCTAGTTACTGAAGCTGAGCAACAGCTACTGGACATCATCTCCATTCCAACTTCAAATGTCCCCCCCCATGTCCCTACTGCACAAAAGGAGATGCACTATTTTGCTTTGATTTTGGTGCCTAGGTTAAATAGGCTATCACGTGAGGCACAGGCCCAGGCCCAAACTCACTTCTTTACATACCTCACTGAACTGGAGGACAGACAGCTGCAACAGAGGAACACCCTAGGCCCTATAAGAGGAAGGCACTCTTCCACCTCCACTGCATTTCACCCATACAGCCCCACACACCAACCCTGGTCCCAATATCATCCTGTTCCTCCCCAAGATGACCCTCCCAGGTCATTTTTAGAGGATCTGTCTGACCCTTCACCCTATCACAATTTTTAAATAATTACTTTAAATGTAAATAGTTCAGTTGTAAAATAAACATTATCTGGAATAATGTATATGTTTTAGTGTAAAGAATAGTGTTTTGGTATTTAAACCTTTTGTTCAATTGTTTATTAAAAAAGTTGTTTGTGTACAACTGTCTTTGGTTCTTTTATTATACAGAGAATAACAAGCCTACCTGAGTGTGATGGCAAGCCTCTGCTTGGGCTCAATAGGCTCACGGTAATTGGTTGCCTGCCTCATCAGGTCGGTTCCGACAATAGACAAAATCTCCTACATTTGTTCTGCTGACATCCAAAAGTAATTCAGATGTTGTTCGGAATCAAGTTGCAACTCCGCAACGAGGTGAAAATAATCTCTGAAAGTTCTTCTCTGATTCATGGGATGAACCCACCATTGTCTGTTTCTCCTATGGATAATTCTTAACAGAAGAAGGGCCGCAATGGTTTATCTTCTGTCAACAACTCGAACTGAAAAACAAGAATAACCGTTTAAATGTTCTGTAGTAATATATGTATAAATGAAAAATAGCATAGGCTACAATAACAACATAGTGTTTATTCTGAGTGATGGTCCAACATCAGGTAGGCTAGTTGTTACAATAGGGTCTTTACAGCCACACAAAGTTGTTAATGTCATTGAAAAAAACAGCCCACTTACCAATTTTTCAGAGTTTGAAGATGTGTGATAAAACAGTTGAAATTGATGTTGTAAACTCGAATCCAAATGTAGACAGTCTGTCGGCGGCTATCCCAAAATAGCCCTCCCTGTACCTGTCACCTGGCGGCATGTACTACAGTAATTGTTGTGCTTTACCAACTAATTGCGTCAGGGTTTACACATTTTGGGAAGTTCCTAAATAAAACCTAAATGACAAGGTAAAGGGAGTTTAACTAACTAGTTACCATAATTAATCATTACTAATAAACTCCCATTATTGGTCATTTTGTTCGTAATCAGGAACTTTCCAAAATTTGTGAACTCAGCTGCACTTTTAGAATGCACAACATTTACCTCTGTACATGTGTTTTAGGGCTGTGCAATATTAACTAAATATTATTTTTACAACTCACCTGTCATGTTGTGAAGAGGGAAAATACGTTAATGAATGTAGTTTTTTTGGTTACACGCACAGACAATAAACCCTGCATTTATGTAAATGTATGCAGATTTTTATAAATTTTTTCCAAATTTAATTTGGGTCAGTAATAATTCAGTCTGGGCCAGTACATTTTAGACCAACTCGCCCAAAAGGGCCAGTGAGAAAAAAAGTTAACTTTGGAACCTGCAACAACACCATTGTACACTACTATATATGATCAATCCTGTCAATCCGACTGTAGAGTAGCTATTATTAGTACAGTAAGCAAATTATTGGAGAAGTGACTATAAACAAAATTATAATTGTGTTGTGATAGATAAGGCAGATGTTAGCTAGCATAACTGCTCTTTCCCAATTTTACACAAAGTCTATATGTAAACAGTAACAACTTTGTCTGCATACTGTAACTTTAGCAGCAAAAACGTAAACAAGAAATACCTCAAAAATGAATACTGTCATGAACCATGCACGTGAAAGGTCTTCACTTTGATGCATTTCTTCATCTGTGTTTTCAGGCAATCGCAACCGACAGATGTTAGCTAGCATATGCCACACACTGTACCGGAGTACGCCTACTCACAGACAGAGTACGCGGTTTTATGATTTCCTCCCCCTGTAGTTTAATTGACGTCACTACCGAGTGAACACAAAAACCTACGGTGGGTAACTTAGGAAGTGCAGAATGCATTGAAAAGGTATATTATTACTAGGATATTATGAAAACTACCTGGAAAATGATTTTGAGGTGTTTGAGGGCTGGAATGTCCCTTTAAAGGGAGTGCTCCTAATGTCACCTTGTTAACTGTATAAAAGACACCTGTCCACAGAAGCAAGCCATATCAGATTCCAAACTCTCCACCATGGCCAAGACCAAAGAGCAGTCCAAGGATGTCAGGGACAAAATAGTAGACCTACACAAGGCTAGAAAGGGCTATAAGACCACCGACAAGCAGCTTGGTGAGAAGGTGACAACAGTTGCTGCGGTTAATCGCAAATGTAAGAAACATTAAATAACTGTCAATTTCCCTCGGTCTGGGGCTCCATGCAAGAACTCACCTTGTGGAGTTGCAATGATCAGGAGAACAGTGAGGAATTAGCCCTGAACTACATGGGGGGATCTTGTCAATGATTTCTAGGCAGTTGGGACCATAGTCACCGAGATAACAATTGATAACACACTACACCGTGAAGGACTGAAATCCTGCAGTGCTCGCAAGGTCTGCCGCTCAAAAAAGCACATGTACAGGCCTGTCTGAAGTTTGCCAATGAACATCTGAATGAAACGCAGTGTTTAACCTATTTGTGCCAATAAACATCCACGGTGAAGATTGTGTATTTGTTCTCTATTTATCTCCAATAATTACAGATGCATTGCTAGGAGTCAAATACCATTTCCCAACATATACATCTGAATTGAAAAACACAGTGTTCTTTTCAGTAAATAAGGACTATAAAACATTAATTATATTAAATACTAATTTCATTTAAACATATTACTTGGCCTGGCTACATTATCATTTATGTATATTATCCAGGGCACAACATATGGAAATGTACTATGGGGCAATGCATGCAGGGCTCATTGCGGAACTTTTTTCCTCTCCAGCCCAATACCATCCCAAAGGCCAATTTCACCCATCCCAAACTGAACTTAAGCTGTCCCAAAACATAAATATACACTGAACAAAAATATAATCTAACACAGATGCAGATTTAGACAGTTTTATGAACAATATTTGAGAGAAATAGGCATGTTGTGTACACAGAAAAATTATTAGATCTCTGAGTTCAGCTCATTATAAATGGAGGCAAAAACAAGTGTTGCTATTATATTTTTGTTCCGTGTGTGTTTGTATGTATATGTGTATGTGTGTATATATATATGTATGTTATACATTAACATTACTGTAAAACAATTACAGTACTTTGAAATTGATTTCTGTAGTTCTGTTGCAGATACAGCAATCCATAAACTTAAACATACAATATGTAGTTTTTGGCCACTAGGGGTCTCTCAATCAAAACAATAGCAAAACTTGTACTTTGATGACATTGAGAAGTAGCGTTGGATCATGAGATTTGTTGTCTTTGTACCCTTAAAGTGGAACTGACAGCATTGTAACTCTTTAAAGCAAGCAGATATACACTAGTGTTCAAATGTTTGGGGTTACGTTGTTGTGTTTTTTCTCCCAATTCCCCCTAATCCTGAAGATTTATGCCATATTTATGGGATGGCGAGTGGAGCGCAAACGGTTCATCCAACCACATGTCGCACAACAAGGAAGCAGTCAATGGCTGAAACCACATTTTTGAGATCGCAAGTTGTGAAAATTGCTACAAGCACAGTGACTGCTGCAAGTGTAATCAACATTGCAGTTTCTCGAAAATGCAGGGCTCAAGTTATTTTGAAGTGCATCAGTTTATTGAAATCTTATATTTTTTATTAGTATTATTTTGATTGCATGAATTTTTTGCACTATTTCATCTCCCACAGTTTTGAAGATATTGATTACATTTTAGCATGAAAAATGTTATCCAATTGCAGTCCAGGTTGCTTGTAAATTTAAAAATGATGATGTTTTGTAGTTTTTTTTTAAATTGCCGTTCATACGCGATTAAAATTGTATAGGATTTCGTGAATAATTCCATTGTAGTTTAATTGTTTGACCAGCAGGTGGTAGTCTTTATTAGGATTTGGTCATAGGCTATATTCGACTAGTATTCTGCTAGCAACATTTCAGATTATGTCATATGTTCAGTATTTTCGGTATAATGAGAAAACTTTCAAAATAAAAGCCTGAAGGTCAGTATATACCAAAATGTATCATTCTTTAATTAGGTAAGTACATAAATGTTCACTAGGATATATATAATCCAAACCTCAAAGTCTCAAACCCTACGGCACCTGAGGCAGTATAGCCAGCAACACAAAAACAGGGACCCACGTCACTCTCCCATTCAAACCACTGTAGGCCTTAATTGCATATGCAAATTGCTCTATAAAAACTAAACCGTCGATTGAGCTGAATCATGTGCTATGGATAAATGTTCACTAGGATGTATATAATCCAAATATAGTCTTAAACCCTAGGGAACATATGCAATTATGGCCAACAGTAAGACTATATTTGGATTAAACATGCTATTGAACATTTATCCATAGCACGTTTTGAGCGACAGTTTAGTTTTTATGAGACAATATATTTAATAACATTTAGTGTACATCATCTTTTACAATTGTTATAAAAAATATATTACGTTTTATATATATATATATATATATATATATATATATATAT
>JACXGM010004464.1:18600-38020 GCA_016801145.1 Umbra pygmaea | reverse complement strand
AACTATTCAACTATTAAATGATAAATGGAAAAGTAAAATGAAGTCTTTTTTTAATTTACTTTGTTATTTGATGATTGAAAAAGTAAAACAATATATTTTTTACATTTACTTCATTGGCTTATAGTAGGCAATGGAAATGATAAACATTTAATTATCCTCATTTCCTTTTACTACATTTTGGCGGTCCTGGGATTCCATAGAACAATACAATACCTAAACAAATAATTAAGTTGGGTATTTAGTAGAAGACCATGTTAAAAAGACAAAGTATTAAGTAAACTATAAAAGAGTCTCCGGTGATCACCTCATCACCGACCTCAGACTTCAGGCGGCGGGAGCGTCTCTCTGGGAGGGGGCGATCCTTGTTCAGAGTCCCATCACTCAAGCTGTCCCTATCTCTGTCTTCCTCATCATCCTCCTCTTCCTCTCCCCTTTCATCCCCCATGCCCTCGTCTTGCTCCTCCCCATCGTCCCCCTCCTCGTACAGGCGCTGAATACCCTGTTGGGATAGGGGGCAGAAATAAGCGGCAATACTCAACATTGAAACAATGGACAGTGATATATTTACAGGCCTTAAAGGTCTCAATCACTACAACTTATTATTGGTCGGCAAGAGATTAAATGAAGGGGGGGTAGGAATGCCACAATACTTTTTACATTATACCAGAGCTGCATAAACTGAAATATGTGCCAGTACCTGAGTTACAGGAAGCTGCTGGCCCGGTAAAGCATTGGTAAAGAATTCATATATAGCACAAATTTGTTTTAAACCTGGACTATTTAACTTTTTCGAAAGACACAAAAATGACAAAAACTACATAATCGATATTTCACAATATCTAACTAGCAACAAATGCAAAAAATGCAAAACGTTATGAAGTATTGCAATTATGCGACGTGAACATCATTGAAAAACTGCAAGTTCCCGCAATTTTATCGCAATATCTTACTAGCAACAAATGCATATTATGGACAAAATAAGAATGTGTGTTTTTGGAAATTGGTTATATTGTTCCTGTATTATTCCTGCGTTTAGTAAAAATTTTGAATTTTGAATCTACAGAACATTCAGGGTCAAATGAAAGGAATGTTACATAGTGGAGCTGTAATTGTGGCAATTTGTATTAATAGAGAAGCACACAGAATGAAATGGAATAAAACCAGGGTCCTACCTGTCCAATAAAATATAATTGTTTTATTGCATACATTTATGAATTTGGTAGAAGTTAAGAAACTCATGACAGGCACATTATATTAACCACTTCTTTTAGCTAAATATAATTATTAGTGATAGATTATATAAATTATTATCACACGTACCATATTTTAGCAAATATTCCACACACATTATGCATGTTTTTACCAACGGCGCCCCGCGCCCTACAGTTGGTAGCGCACCATATAGAATGTTTTTTACATTACCAGAAAACGCAATTATGCTATCACATAATTCAATGCATAATCAGCCAAAGTCTGCACATGTAAAAGGGGGCCTCATTTTTTCAAATACACTGCATTTTCGCCACATAAATTGCCAATTTCTGCGCAAAATATGAGGGGCTTGCATGATTTCATAATCCCTGCATTTTCATTACAAAAAAATCATACATTTTAGCAGAAAGTTGACAAACTTTGCATTTACTTCACACAAGAACAGCCATTTTCCCCTGCTGCCATGGGAACGTTATGAAGTAACATAATTATGAAATGTGAACATCATCGAAAAACTGCAGTTTTTGCAAGTTCTCACAATTTTTGCAAGTTCATCGCATAAAATTGCATTAATATCCCACATATTCCAAAATATCTCTAAAGAAATTAGAGGCTTTCTTACTCCTAAAACCCTAGAAATGGCTGTTCATGCATTTATTACATGTTGGCTAGACTACTGCAATTCTCTACATTGCGGTATATCAAGTCACCAAATCGCCCGTCTTCAGCTAGTCCAAAACGCTGCGGCCAGTCTCATCCACATGATTTTACCTTTTTATTTTTAGCCTACGTTTTATACTGCTTCCATACTTGTGTTACTGTGAGTTGTGATATAGGTATTTTTTATTACTTTCTTTTTAGATGTATTACTTTTCTGTAAAGCACTTTGGTCAGCGTAGTGGCTGTTGTAAAAGCGCTATACAAATAAAATGATCGCATTTATTAGGGAAACGTGATGGATAATCAAGGATTTTTGCCCAGAACAATCACAAAAACAAAATGTTTTTGGAAGGACTGACAAGATAACTACAGGCATTATTTTTGTTCTCTACTGTTGGTATAGACCAGCTATTCCCAAAGTGGGATACAAAATAAATTGTGGTTCAACATGTATTTAAATATTTAAATGTGCCTATACGTTATTAAAGTGATGTTTTCATGTTGCCCAGTCTCACTGGCGAAAATAATCTCCAACTAGTGTCTGGAAAAATATCAACATAATGTCAAACATCAAATAGGCTAATTGGCATCCAACCAGAAAAACTATAATTGTTGGTTTTTATTGGGTATTTGAGAAAAGACCTCCAGTAGGGAAATCAAACTATAGGAAACAAACTGGACAATAACCATATGTAACGGTAAAGTTCAAGTAAGTAAAAAAAGGGAGAAATTATATACAGTTAGTTCACATAGGCTACTCACTTATACAGCACATAAAAGCTTATATAATTACCACCCAAATCAAAAATTATTTTGCAACAATTTTTAATTTTATTGGACAGATGAACTATTACTTCACGCCATGTGTGGAATTCTAGCGGATTTCAACCCACCTGTAGCAGCAGCGGCAGGCTGGGGCAAGACAGGGCTATCACCCGCATGAGTAAGCTTAGCTCTCCCATCATTTGAATGGTAGCCAACTAACCCTCCCTTTCTCTTGCCTGAAGTGCTTGAAAACATATTTAATAAACAGTATGGGAGATGCTGAAAACCGTAATGATGTGCAGTTCGAACAATCCGTCACGACTCCTTTTATTAATGACTCATTCAATTATGTTGTTAATTTAATATAATTTTGTTATAAGTATCCTCCTCCTCCAGCCCAATTCTCAAACAACAACGGTTGTTTGTTTTATGTTTTCTAAATTAAATAGATCAACCATCTCCTGTAGTATAAAAAAGACATGTTTAATGTAATAATTGATGCAGATATAATGAATGAATTATTTTTATTGTCTAATGCCAATACAGGATACCAGGCACATCACCAGACTTTTAAAACACTCAGGGCTCAGATGAACCATGGCTGGGGGGATTGCTTGTGTTTAATGACATCAGCTATATTTAAAATATATCCACATCACTGTTGTTCTTTGGAAAACATATAGCCTATAGATTGTATCCTACTGATATGGAATCGCACATATTCTTCTCACAGAGTTTCTCCCTTAACTCATCCGATCCAAATTATTAGACATTACCATTTATAAAAACGTTGATATTTTCTAAACCATACCATCTACTTCAAGCTGCAGAGTATAACGCCCTTATACGGGCAGACAGTAATAATCATAGACACCTCATACAGAATATACAAGTTGGTCAAATCCTTAGAATTACAAAGTGTTTTATTATCCGAAAACCGGGAATAAATACAAAATTCATAGTTTTATTAATTGTAGCATTGTATTCACCCGCCTGTGTCTGTATTATTCTTATGATGAAAGATTTGCTATATTCACAGCAGACTTCATTTTGACATTAAAAAATACATCTATTTAAGACACAAGAGAGTAATTTAAACTACTGTCACTTGTTTAATTATAGATGTGTAAACCATTGTTGAATTATTATAGAGACCATCAGAATTTGAACAGGAGGCTAAACCCTTTAACAAAGATAGTGGCTCAGCAGAATTTGCTTTGACGTAAAAAAATAAAATGTATATTTTATAGTAAAAAAACTAATTGGGTTAGTGCTAGGCGCACTATTCAGTATAATCCTACAGTACGAGTGTATGGATGCGTCAAACTTTCCATACACTATTGCGCACATTCCTCAAAAGGTCGAAATCAAAATGAGTTTGTTTAAATTACGTTACATATATGCCTTCCTAAAAAATGCTCAGATGAATACTGTAGATGGCACCTAGGTAGACATAAAAGCCCACGAAGAATAGTACAGTAGGCTATACGAATCAAACAGTATTCCACTCAATTTACCGGTGATCAGTGGAAAATATGCTTCTAAATATGATTGCATGAGGTTGGAATACAATTTATTCAGCAGGACAAATATCATGACATTTATTTAGGCTAAATTATGATGCTATTAAAGATTGGATGCCTATTATTGTTTGTTGAAAAAATTAGTTTGAAGAACAGCATATTTCTCAATGTAATACACTTTTATCTTTAGCAAAGTTTTACTTTTTACTGGTCAAGCGAGTAACCATCATGCACTCATCATTTTACACTACATGGCACCTTCTGTGAAGCTCAGAAATTTGGATTGTGTTGTACATTTAAAGAAATTCATTGTAGCTTGTGTTTCCCGCAGGTTTAAGAGATGAATCTGACTAGGGGTGTGTTGATAGGCAAATCGTAGAGGCAGCACAAGCACTGATGCTAAGAACAAGTGATATTTATCAATTGGGATTTCCTACTGGTGTGCATAAAACGGTCATATTAGCAACTTTTTTTGCATACGCCCATTCTTAATTCTCTTCGTAAATACAAATGTAGGATTTTTAAACGCAAGCTTGATAAATGAGGCCCCAGCTGTCTGATGTTTGGAAAGTATTTAATTTGGTTGTTAAAACCACTGGTCAATCCATGGGTATGTAAAATGCAGAACATGCCACACATTTTTTTTAATATGAAGGCAAGTCGCATCTTCTTGCCAGTGCAAACACTTTATACAAAACATTGATGCAGCTCGTCTTAAAGTCTTTGTCACCGTTTTCTGAAGCAAACAATTTCCTGTCTTACAAAATGATCTACTATTTACTGTATATCGTTGTTCTTCCTGTTTTAACTTTATTGTACTTAGCATTACATACTTGTCCAGTTTGTATAATTTGATTTGCCTACTGAGTGTCTTTTCTCATGTAATCAATAAAAACACATAATTAACGTTTACCTGGTTGGATGCCAATTATTTGATATTTTACATTGTGTTGTTATTTTTACAGACACTAGTTAGTGATTATTTTTGCCAGTGAGACTGGGCTATTCAGACAAAATAATCATTTATATGTATAGACCAGTTTGAATATTGAAATACAAGTTGACCACAGGTTTTTCGTGTACGCACTAACATTAACGCGGATACACCACTTTGGGAATAGCTGGTATTGTTTTATATAATCAGCACAGGGGGTTGGGTGTTTAACATTTGTGTTGGGTGTTAAACATTTATAACACAATGATTAGCTGAGTGCCCATCAATGCAGGTCTGGGCGAGGGGAGATTACGTGTCAACTTTCTACAAAAATGATGTGCGCTTTGTAAGGGAGCATGCAACGCTGATATGAAACATCCAAGTCCGTGTTGCGGGCATTATATAGTGTTGCCAGCCGAACGGGCTGTGGAGTGCATTATTGTATCGCGATGTGCATATCGCCCAGCCTTACTACGAATATCAAATTTAAAATCCACAATATTACAATTCTACACAGATAAACATATTAGATATTTGTTTTTGCTTTAACATTAGAATTCAATTTTTGTAAAAAGCAAACATGTAAATTTGGGTACATTAGGTTATCAAACAATATGCACAGGTAAAATGTTCAATTACCCTTCAAAGCAATTGTATCAGTCAACACTTATTTGTAAATTAGATAATATAAAATATTATAAAACGAAATATTTCATTTTACTAGTCATTTATTTGTGTCATATAAATGTTGAATTAAAAAAGAAGCAGAATCATCATCGTTGTTCAGTAAAATAATCAGCAACAATGCTGAGGCACATTTTATTAATAACAATTTCAGTGACAACAATTAGTACAGGCTGGGTACCAACGCTAACTGGCATGTGAGTTTTGTACTTACAGTAAGCGAGGCTCCAGACTGGAAAAGCTCGTAAGGGTAGAGGATTCTTTCAAAGTGGGAGCGCAGCAGAGAGCCTGTGCCTTTGCCTGCAGGGAAACCCATCCTACTGGCCACTTTGGACCATCTCTTCTCCTTACACACAGTCTCAAAGCCTCCCTCTGAAGAGACAATCTGAAATGCCATGCATTCAATTAGAGTATTTTTTCTTTTTCAATTATATATCTGTGGATCTTAATACTATGCCCCTAATCGGGTTTCAGAATAATATACATTAAAACACCAGTCCTTAGGAATAATAATAATAATATTGTCCAGTGGAATCTAGTGACCCTGGTGTTACCTTGCTGAGCTGATATAGATCCAGGATCTTCCTCTCCACATGAGGAAATCGTAGCCTGGACCCTTGCAGCTCCCAGAACTTTGCAATCTGATCCAGGAAGTTAAGCTTGACTCGTGTGAGTGCCTTAAAGCAATTGAAAAGTAAAGGTGGGAAGTATTCAAAATACAGCACATTTAATCAAGTTTCAGGTAAAGATTTAGTATTCTCAACTTTAAACAGGAGTGTAAAATCCAAATAAAAGAGGTAAACTACACTATGCCAGCCACACAGCGCCCTGTATTCCACTGCAGGATTTCTACTTAAGCTAAGCACGGTCAGACCTGTTCCGTCCCAGGATCTGAAAGTGGTGTTGGGGGGCCAGTAGGGGACACTCTTCCCTCTGGTCTAAATATAATTCACAATGCACCTGGGGAGTGAAAGGGACATCTGCCCTTTGTAAAGTTCCCATGGCACTATTCGCAAGAGTAGTGGTGTTATTAACCCAGGTGTCCCGGACAAATTTCCAATATGGCACTAATACCATGAAGGCAACATAATCATCCCCAGCTTTCAATTGGCTCATTCATCCCCTTCCCTCCCCCCACTTCTCCCCAGGCTGTTGCTGCAAATGAGAAAATGTTCTAAGTCAACATGCCTGGTAATATAAAGGTGAAATAAAATGAATAAAACATGCCAGTAACACATTTGTTCAAGATGTCATTCATCTACACAAGGCTTTAACTTTCCTCATATTAAAATAACATTCCTAAAAGGTACCTGGTCAACACCAATGTTTACCTCCTCAAAGGTTAATCTAGCTAGCTTTACAGAGGCTTTCACAAAATGAGATATTCACACCTAAAACCAGGGCTCGCGGCTTAACCATTTTGCTACCCATCCCAGTACCCTCCCAAAATCCAATTTCGACTGTCCCAAACTGAACTTGAAGTGTCCCAAAATACAAATACTATTTTTTATGTTTTAATACACCAACATTACTCTAGACAATATGCAGTACTTTGTAATTGGTTTGTGTATTTCTGAGGCAATACATAACTTTTAAGTGGAACTGACAGCATTAACTACTTTGCAGATTTAAAGCAAACATACATACCTAGTGTTTAAAAGTTTGGGGTCAGTGTTTTAATAAAAATGTATACCTTTATTCAGGAATATGGCATTAAATTGATCAGAAATGATAGGCAAAAAATGATTAATTAATAATGATCTATGTAGAAGAAATGGCAGCTGAAAATGTTGCTTTGCAGTTGTATGTGAATAATTGATCATAAATCAGTCATTTCCAACAGAGATGGATATTTTAACACTGGTAATGTCTTGGATATATATTTGTAAACATTTAAAGTGATGGTTCAGAGTAATATAACCCCAGGGTTCTTTGCACCTTCACCTTGAGCCAAACAACCCCCCATAGGCTTTATTCCCTTCTTATAACATTGGTCAAGTTAGCACTATCAGACGAATGGCTCAGTGGAGGTGCTAATGGAACCAAGGGTGTATCTCGTAAATAACCCCACTAATAATGCCCGGAATGGTACTAAACCTCTACAGTAGTACAAATTGGTTCTGTACTTATTAAACAAGGCATTGGAAAGTTTAAATAACACTTGCCTGATGGCTGCTACTCTCGGCTGCTAGGCAATACATAGTGTTCTGTGCGTGATCTTGCGGGATCCCGGGGATCGCGGTAGCAGCCGAGAGTAGCAGCCATCAGGCAAGTGTTATTTAAATATACTTCTGGTGTACTTACAAACTTTTCAATGCCTCGTTTTATAAGTACCAAACCAATTTGGCTGTGGTCTGGCCCGGGATAATTCACATTCTAATAATAATAATATGCCTATTTGACCAAAATTAAAATGGTTTTCGAAGGTTTTACATTTACATAAACTTAATAATTACATTCACCTTGCAATAACCAATGGTCGATATCCGATCATTACGAATTATTTTTAAACCTCCTGATATGCCAGTCAAACCTGCAATAAACCTGCATTTCTTTTGTGCTCGGTTTTCAAAAAAGCTTAAATCACAATCATATTTTAGTCAACTCAGATCTTACCTCTTTATATGTTTTACCATTATGCTAAATATTCCTTTCTTACATAGGCCTACTACAAAAACTGTTTGCATCAAATGGCCGTTTATAAATGCGGTTTGTCGGGAGAACCTTAATCTCAAAGGTGTTCTCCCGATGTGAGGAAGTGAAAATATTGCTGCGCTTGTGATGTTTATTACTAATAGTTCATCAACTTAGGCTGAATTATGATTCATAAGCCTTGTGATTTGTAACCAGTGTTGTATGCATGTTATATTTTATTGACTATCGTCCCATAAACGTCACAAAGTTTGTTATGAACTGTCCCAGACATATTATTTATCTTGAGCCCTGCCTACAACAATGGTTAAGAATGCTTGTGATTGTCAAACTATAAAATGTTCGCAAATGTGCTTACATCGCACATGTCTAATCGACTGCCAAACATTTCATTGGGATAACAACAAGCCATCAATCCATGTGTGAATCTGTGATAACAGAGATACACAAAAACTAAATTTGTCTTGCAAATTCAGCAAGCTATGGCTAACGTGCCATGTATGACTGAGGTGATTTTATAAATTATCATAATAAACACATGAAATAAGTCACTAAATTACATGCTTAATCACTCATCTTGCTCATGTGAGGGGAGGAGTCACTTTACATTTTTCCTCAACATTTTATTCAGGTTGATTTGAGCTGTATTATCCTTATAAGAAGCATGTTTATTTTAGAGAAGGGGTGGGCAAACTGTTCAGGACAACTTTTATGACTGTCCTCCATCAGCTATCACCAGCCAGTTGCCTTGTGTATTCACCCACTCACATTTACCTTCTATTTACATTTCCATACTTTGAAATAAGAGGATTAGGCCTAACTTTACACACCCCTGCACATGACGACAGGTTACCAGAAATAGTAACCTGGCTATAAAATTAGCCACTTCAAAAAATGTACCTCATTACCACCACAAACATGGCAGTGGACTATAAAACATGGTAAATCATATTCAGCTTAAAGTATGTGTCTGACACTGTTCCTGCATGCAGTTCGAAAGAATTGCTAACAAGTCTTGCTAACTGATACTGGTTACCATGTGTTTGCACAGCTACCTCTTTTATTAATTCTATCTTAACGTGATGGTTGGGCATCAGATGGCTCAGTGGTTAGGGAGTCAGACTTGTAGACGGAAGGTTGCCGGTTTGATTCCAGACAGTGCCAAATGACGTAGTGTCCTTGAGCAAGGCACATTACCCTACATTTCTCCAGGGGAATGTCCCTGTATTCACTGTAAGTCGCTAAGTGTCAGCTAATTGACTAAAATGTTAATGTAATATGTAAATGGTTTAATGTTGCTGTAACAATTTGCTGTAACCACAACTACTTACTTCCAATTCATTGAGTCTCTGGACTCTGGGAGTAAAGCGAAAATTGCGTACATCGCAGGCAAAAGGAGGTGTCCAGTCCTAGAGAACAGAGACATTGTATACAATATATTAGCAAGGAAGTAATATGAACAAGAAAAATAATTGCACTTTACCTAGCTGTATTAACTTCTCCACTGAACATAAATAATATATGTTAGAGTTGGATGTAAACAACAACAAAAAATATACTTGATGGGTCAAATATTAATAAAAAATCATTAGAAGTGACTAAAACTGTTTCAAATTAGTTTCCTCTAATGTTAGAGGTCAGTCCATCAAAATCAGCATAGGTAAGTAAGGAAATCACATACTAGCTTCAGAAAAACCTGTCAAGTTGCAATCTAATAAACCAAATAAGTTAGCACATAATCGCAAATGGTTCGCAAAAACTGAAATATTAAAAAGACCTTTAAAAAAACGATTTTATGCACAAAATCATCAAATCATCAAAAATAAATGTGTGTGTGAAAGAGTATGGGCTATTAAAATTATCTACTTTCATTTTAGTATGCAATAATTAAACTTTAACGGGTATATTTTTACATGAAAACAGGCCTACGTGGATTATTACTATTATAGCCATGATGTAGACACATTTTTCTTCTAGAGCATCAAATTAAAAGTACCAATTAAGGGTCAAACATAAAGCTTTTTATGGTTTCAAAGCAATCTAGACATTGGACTCGTTTCATTAAATATTTTGAATGTAAAAATGTCGATCTGTCAAGGAAAACTCATGTCTTAAGTAAAATTATTACAGTTCATTATTGTCAAGCCACCAAAAAGATAAAGAATCGTTTAGACATGTCTGCAATAGAGGCCGCGTTATTATACCAAGAGTTTACTTTTAATGTTTGACGAAAATATAAACTTCCTAACTCGTTAAAAATAAAAAAGAGTTAAACAAATAATACATTTGACTCATATTTGACCTCCACAAGTGAAAAGGAAAATGCCGTTACCTAAGGCAGAAATTACGTTGGCCTAGGCCGAAAATAACACAATAGCTAGATGACAAGGGCACAACCGACACAAGTTTACATCTTAAAATGGAAGCTGTGTTATATTCCACAAGCAAAAACAGTGAGGTTACCTCGGGAGGTCGAATTTTGCAGATGCCAGATTTCTCTGCAATAGGTCGAATCTTGTTTATAAATCCTAGTGGATCCGAAAAATCTTCCCAACTCGGCTCAAAAACTGGGCACTCAGGTGGGGGTACGAATTCAGAAAAATCAGACATAATGAAAACTGTTGAATTGTCTTTCTTTTAAGCCAACTGCAGATTAGTTAAAAATGTATTATGTTGACATCTGACATCAGTCCATGATTAGGCCATTATTATTAGCTAGCGCAGATAATGTTGCTTCGGGAACTTCTTCATGTTCATGACTGTTTCAGTACCAACATTTTTTCAATGAAGACAATTTCTTGATATGCGAACAGCTGGGCGACATGACAATATTGTTCCTTATACGTCTCAAAGTCAAAACTGTAAAAAAACAAACAAATTATTTCCAGTCTTTATTTCATCATAAGGAAACTGCTGGGCCAAGCCGGGAGCCGGAGTCCAACCCCCCACCACTCCCATGCACAGCAATGTGAATAGCAGTTAGGGCTGCTACCTGGGGCACCGGACAAGATCGGAAAAATGACTCCCCATTAAACAATATCGTTTCTGTAGGAATAAAATGCACAAGTAAATTTAAATCACTAACTTTAAGAAGTTATGTATTGACCGAATAAACATAACGTCTATGTTTTCCACATTATTTACGACTGCACTATTGTTTTGAATATCCATCGGCTGACATCTTCCTGTGCCAGGATAATGGTGCATCATCTCACCAGATCTCACAGTTGAATCCATTTAAAGTTGTGCCTGTTACAATACCCATTTTTATTTGGTTGTTTGTCGGCAGCTTTTCAAGAGAAATGTGTGTAATCCTCTTCTACCGTCACATTGTTTATCAGACGTCCATGCATTAAAAGCACGTAGCGAGCTCCCTTGTAGCTAGCTATTATCCAACGTCAACGTTTCTGTATCAGGCTCTTGTTCCGTGCAGTTGACGGGTCGTCATTCCTGGTGTAGTGGGTAGCAGTATGGGCTAATTTCCATCCATTCTTATGCACATTTCTTCCTCTTTGTATCGCCAGAGTAGACTACTTTTCGTGAACGAAAATACTGACTGTACTTCCTCGCTAACAATCTTTGCTATATTGTCACTGTGCAGTGAGTTTCCCACCTAATAACTTTATATGGTAACTCTTATTAGTTTACTTGCACGGTTTCGGAACAATAAACACATTTTTTGCATACAATGTGGTCAAAAATACAGGTTTAGTAGATACCTGGGTAGCACTAGGGTTTAAACTATTATAGTTAGCTAGTTAGCTTAGCATAGTGACGTACTTCCACCTTCCTCTAACCGAATCACTACCATCTGACAACAATGTACACGTCCTTCTTCCGCCTCCACATCCGCTTCTAGAAAACTAGAAACGTGCATTTTTATGGAGGATATAGCTATTTATTCATAATTCAAATTAAATGTCCAAAAAGGAAAACGAAGCAAGGTCAAATTAAAAATATTATTATTTTACTGCGCTACTAGGAAAATCATGCCACAATTGAATTTTAAAAAGAAAAAGGAAACTGAAAATGCAAAGTTGAAATGTGAAATTATATTTTGTAATGTAAAAAGTCAAATTTAAAATGCAAAGCTTAAAGGTACAATATGTAATATCAATCAAAACAATAACAAAATACATACTTTGCATTAAAAGCAAACATCACTATACATATATTATATATATATATATATTTCTTAGTTGTGTACTTACATTATCCTAAATGTTTCCACTAACTTTCAAATCCAGAGAAATTTGTAATATAATTCGAAGACACGGGACGTTTCATTTTGTCGCCCGTAAATGGCGTCATATAACCTGTGACTGCTCTAGTTGTACTAAGTTCCAGGGAGCCGCCAAACATAACGTGAATAAAGTTATAATTTTTTTAACAATATATTACTTTGTCAGTGAACATTTTTTCTGCCGGAGACGCTAGATTGGAAGGTTGTCATTGACGACGATAACAAAACCCATGATCCCAAGCAACCTCCCGACGTCATCCAAGTACATCTTTTGCTATTGTTTTGATTGAGAGCCCCCTGGCGGCCAAAAATTACATATTGCACGTTTAAATATAAATGCTTAAACTGAAATATTTGAAATATATGTAATAGTGTATAATAGTGTTTATTACCATTGTAATAGTGTTTAATAGTGTGTATTAGTGTTGTAATAGTGTGTATTAGTATTGTAATAGTGTGTATAAGTGTTTAAATAGTGTATAATAATGTGTAATAGTATTGTAATAATCTGTAATAGTGTGTAATAGTAATGTAATAGTCTGTAATAGTCTGTAATAGTGTGTATTAGTATTTTAATAGTGTGTAATAGTGTGTATTAATATTGTAATAGTGTGTAGTGGTATTGTAATAGTGTGTATTAATATTGTAATAGTGTGTAGTGGTGTGTATTAGTATTGTAATACTAACCAAACACTCCAGCCAGTTACTCTGCCCACTCCACCCAGTTACTCCACCCCCTCCACTTATTTACTCCGCCCACTCCAAACACTCCACAAAGTTATTCAGCCCACTCCACCCAGTTACTCTGCCAACTCCAGCCAGTTCCTCTGCCCACTTCACCTACTTATTCCGCGCACTCCAAACACTCCAGCCATTTACTCCACAATACTAATACACACTAGTACAATACTAATATACACTAGTACACACTATTACAATAATATTACACACTATTACAGACTATTATAATACTAATACACACTAATACAATACTAATATTCACTATTATACACTATTACAATACTAACACACAATGTTACACACTATTACAATACTAATATACACTATTACAATACTAATACACAGTATTACAATACTAATACACACTGTTACAATACTAATACACACTGTTACGATACTAATACACTATTATACATTGTTACAATATTAACAGTAACACACACTATTAAAATACTAATAAACACTATTAAACAATATTACAATACTAATGCACAATTTTACACTACTTATACACACAATTACAACACTAATACACATTATTACACACTTTTATAACACTAATACACAATATTACACATTGTTACGATACTAATACACACAATTACATACTATTAAAATACAAATACACACTATTGCAATACTAATACACGCTATTACAATAATAATACACACTATTACAATAATAATACACACTATTACAATACTCATAAACAATATTACAATACTAATAAACAATATTACAATACTAATATTCACTATTATACACTATTACAATACTAACACACACTATTATAATACTAATACACACTTTTACACACTAATACAATACTAATACACACTATTACAACACTAATATACACAATGTTTTTATTTTGTATTTTTTTTATTTTTTGGGGGGAAAGGTCAGCTTCAGTATTTGACAACATGGTTGTCATTGTTCTATATTGTGCATCATTTCCAATCCCACTTTGTTTTTTTTTGTTTTTTTTTTAATTATTATTGCCCCTAAACTCCACACCCATCCCAACCCTTACCTACCGTGACCAAATGTTGAGACCAATTACCTATGCCATTTTAATATTATCTCTAGCTTATACAATTTGTGTTATTTACAATATTTACAAATCTTGTGCGTTTTACATATTCCAGTTTCATTTGCTCCACACCTAATATACACTATTAAAACATTAATACACAGTATTACAATACTAATACACAGTTTTACAATACTAATACACAGTATTAAAATACTAATACACACTGTTACAATACTAATACACTATTATAGATTATTACAATGTTAACAATAACACACATTATTAAAATACTAATAAACACTATTACACAATATTACACTACTTATACACACAATTACAACACTAATACACACTATTACACACTTTTATAATACTAATACACAATATTATACATTGTTATGATACTAATACACACAATTACACACTATTACAATACTAATACACACTATTACAATACTAATACACATTATTACACACAAATACAATACTAATACACATTTTACAATACTAATACACACTATTACAACACTAATAAACACTATAACACACTATTTCAACACTGATACACACTATTACACACTGTTACAATACTAATACACACTATTACAATATTAATACACACTATTACACACTATTACAATTCTAATACACACTATTACAATACTATTACTCCCTATTACAACACTAATACACACTATTACAAAACTAATAAACACTATTACAATACTAATAAAGTTGGAGTATGCATTTGCTAAGTGGAGTGGGCGAAGTAACTGTATAGTGTGATTGGAGTGGGCGGACAGTCATGGAAGTCATAGAATAGTGTATGAGAGTCACAGGACAATGTACAAGGCAGTGTTTGATTGTCCTAGGACAGTCATCGGAGTCACAGGAAAGTGTCTGACTGGTCAGGACACTACTAACAGGACAGGACAGTTTTTGCTGCCACTGCTTCTCAGGATTTGCCCAGGCAGAGTACATCCATGAGGCAGAGCACGGCCACAGTGGTTCCTCAGTTTGGACTTCCTCGAGACTTCACTGATATATACTGCTCTGCCAAACTCAATTTTTTTCCCAGCAGTCAGCTCCCCCTGATGTCCATAAGGTGCCTCTACAACCCTTTGGTTTCAGACCCTTCCACCCGTCTATGCATTGTCGCGGTGGCGCCAGAAAACGTGGATGAAAATCCAGCTTTTGCTCCTTTACCTAAGGTGCAATGCCCTTTGCCAGCTGCAAGGGGTTATAAGAGATTTTGGGAAGACAACGATACTACTACCCACCAGGGAGCAGCGTTCGAGGCTGGGGACTACCGATGGGAAAACATCACTCCTGCTATGGCAGATCTTACATTGAAACCAGGTGATGAGTTTCCTCTAGTGGACTTTGAAGGGCTACTGGAGTTGGCTAGTGAGGATGGCCCTGCTCCTCCCTTTTTCCAAGATGGAGAATCTGTCAAAGTCTTTGGAGCAGGGACAGGACTGTAATGAATTTGTATTAGGTTCCAAGGAAGGGAAAAATGAACTCTTGCTATTAAAGAAAACACTGTGAGTAATTGATTGAGTTTACATCATTTGAATTTATAGGGGATGAATTGAGTAATGAGTTTATGCAATAAAATGGTTTTAGTAATTTTACAATATTACTTATATGGATATATCACGTTTAAAGAGATGCAGAATGTTTAGAAATTGTTTAGATAGAATTTCTAATATTGGTAAATATGACCACTGATGTTGGGTGATAATGTGAAACTGTAATCATGATTGTGTAATGACCTGAAAGAAGAGGTTGGTTATTGAAGCTAAACAAAGTATAATGGAAGTTTGGTTTTGTTTTAATGATTTTTGTTTTATTACATAGGGAAATCTAGGAATGTTTAGAAATTATGGTATATGCATTTTGTTGGTTAAAAGTGGAATATGGAAGGTTTTAGAGAACGGCATTATATTGTGTGAAAGCCGTTGTGTTAAACAGGTTTGGGAATTGTTCAGTATTGGGAGTTTATGATGGTAGCATGTACTGATGGAATGTCTCAGATGTGCAGGTTGGATAATCTTTTCCAGAGTCTGGTTTGTTAAAACTTCATTCTGAAACAGGACAGGAGTCTCCGTGGGGGTCATAAAGTTAGGATCAAAGGGGAGTCTCCCTGTAGGGGGTATAAATATAGGACTGTGTACTGTTTAAGTTTTTGTGCAGAAAACGGACCAAGGGCAAAGCAGACCATATTTACCTTAGCTGAATATTTTTGTGAATTCAACGACAGAACTATTTTTTACTTTAGATTATATCATACCTATTTTGCTCAGGATTTTTAACAGACCAAAGAGAAAGTTAAATCTTGGTGAGTAAAGGGACATTTATTATTCTCAAAATTTGAATAATTGGTGAAAGTGTTTGTGATTTGAAACTCAAGACTATTCTTAGTCACAAAAATCTAAAGAATGGATACTCGGTGATTACAGATTCTGGAAGGTTTAAAAGTCTGGTAGGAGGAGTCCATGAGTTTTCACTATTTAAACACGAACCTGAAAGAACTCTTAAAATTATTGAGATACCATCTTTTTAATAAAAGTAACAAAGTGTTTTGCCTTCACCAGCTATAATTTTTACAAGTATCATTCTTGACTAAAATGGATGGATGTAACTAAGTTTGAAATTGGATTTAAAGGCCTGTTAAAGGTTATACAAAGATTGGTGACAGAAACCTTTTGAGCCACTTTTTATTTCCGGTTGTCGCCTCGCAACTATTCTTGAAATTGTAGGGTGCAAAGCTCCCTATTAGTAAAGATAAGAGAGTTCTCGACATGACGTTTTGAACTGTGCGCAATTTGGGTTCACTGTTACCAATCAAATAATGTAATATAGTTCCACTTTGGAGTGGTGCATCATATATCCATTTATAGCCAAACTGTTTATTTGTATTTAAATGCTAAACAAGTAATATTTTAAATTCACATTTATTCATTTAGTATCATAAGTAGGAAACTTATGATATTAGAATATTAGGAAAAGTATTCTGTTCTGTTTTCTAGTTTAAGCCTCTAACTCAAACTGGCTTGATTTTGTTGGAGATAAGAAGGTTGGCCTGGATATTCATCTTCAAAGACCTTTGCTTACTACCAGGTAATTAAAGATTTTATATGAAATGCTTTACTAATTCTCTGTTTTCTGTTACCACCTAAATTTAAAATGTTATAATATTTGGCTTTTTCATTGTGTATGGTTGTTGATGTGTGTATTAATCTAGCAGTGAGATTTAACTTATGATTTTGTGAAAAGAATTGATGCATTGAATTATAGAGGATTGTGGTGATGTGTTGAAACCCAGATGTGTTTTTAAATGGGAATTGTATTACGCAATGTATGACTGAGAATGGTGACGACTATTTTGATTTTTACCTTGTATTAATAAAATTGTATTATTCTTTGAATTTACATTTGAGTGAAGCGCATTACTATGAAATGCTATAAAGCATTAGGTTCTTACCGAAACATATAAGGTCAGGGATCAAGTAATGTCTGTCTAATTATCAAACCTGTGTAAGACCCAGTCAATAAACACAGACATATAACTGTGTAGTTAGTTCACAAATTGAGAAAATTGGAAAACAATCTCTCTTTTGTCTTATCTTACATTCGCTATAAAACTCCATGCAACATTCTCGCCCAAGAGAAAGACCCAATGTGCTGAGGTAGGAATATTATTTGGACATAATAAGTCTTTACCATATACTTATACCTGGGTTAGCCAAAAACTGATAATCAATCCTTTACTCAACAACCTAGTAGTTTTGACACTATGAGACAGATAGTGTAGGGACTCAGAGGTAAATTAAGAGGTAGGATTTGGTTATTCAGTAGGGTATATATTCAATCAGGCACTAACTGAAGGTGGCTAACGTCGACATCTAGTGGACAAAATATATAGCACTTCAGAAAGCAAGTAGACATTCTACAAGTTGTAGTAACTTTGACTCTGGACATATTGATAGCATTGGGTTATTAATAAATAAGGGAATCAAATTTAGCCTGACTGCAACAGCATATGTCTATGCTTCCACCAGCCTTTGGGCCATGCCTCCTCATTTACATATGTTTTTTAAATGCCAAATGCTAAATCCAAATGGAAAAGGTGAATCTTAAAAATGTCAAATCAATTTAATAAAAGATTTCTAAGATTTCATTTTAAACATTTACATTTAAGCTTCGCATTTTAAATTTCACTTTTAACAATACACTTTACATTTTCTAATTATCATTTTACATTTCAACTTAGCTTTTTCTGTTTCCTTTTTCTTTTTAAATTAAATTATACCATGATTTTTCCTAGTAGCGTAGTAAAATAATAATCTTTTTAATTTGATCTTGCTTCATTTTCTCTTTTGGAATTTCAATTTGATTTATGAATAAAGATATTCTCCATAAATATTTATGCATTCCTTCTACAGTTAGTTATACGTGCCCAGATAAGTACTTTAATTTTATTGATAAATGAATAGAATGTGTTAAAGTGATCAACTAGATGTATGGCTAATGCTAAAATTAGCCGCCTACATAAGGTCAAGGGTAACTTTGAGTAGCTACTATCCAATTTGCTTACTGTTAGAGTAATGCATTGAAATTCCAAATATGTTTGTTTTCATGATGTAACCATTTAACTACTTAAGGTAAATGGTGGTATGAGGCTAGCTAACACACAGAAGTAGCATATTTTGTATTTTTATCGTGTGGCTATGCGTTCAGCAAAAATATTTTTATGCACTTACATTATTGGTATTTTCGGTTCTGGAACCATTCTCCTGGATAGGGGTTGGACTCTTTTCTTCTCCGGAGTTGCCCAGGGTGTGAGGCGCCGGGCGGGTGTGGGGATACTCACAAGCCCCCGGCTGAGTGCCGCTACGTTGGAGTTTACCCCGGTGGACGAGAGGGTCGCCTCCCTGCGCCTGCGGGTTGCTGGGGGGAAAACTCT
>JACXGM010004464.1:0-18500 GCA_016801145.1 Umbra pygmaea | reverse complement strand
GGTTCAGAGTATTCGGCCTTCTTGGAGACCCTGAACGGAGTCCTGTATGGGGTTTCAGTTGGGGATTCCATAGTTCTGCTGGGGGACTTCCATGCGCACGTGGGCAATGATGGAGACACATGGAGAGGCGTGATTGGGAAGAACAGCCTCCCTGATCTAAACCTGAGTGGTTGTTCGTTGTTGGACTTCTGTGCTAGTCATGGATTGTCTATAACACCATGTTCGAACATAGGGATGCTCATAAGTGTACTTGGTACCAGAGCACCCTAGGCCGAAGGTCAAGGATCGATTTTATAATCGTTTCATCTGATCTGAGGCCGTATGTTTTGGACACTCGGGTGAAGAGAGGGGCGGAGCTGTCAACCGATCACCATCTGGTGGTGAGTTGGGTCAGGGGGTGGGGGAAGACTCTGGACAGACCTGGAAAACCCAAATGGGTAGTGTGGGTGAATTGGGAACGTCTGGAGGAGCTGGGAGGAGGCCTCGGGGAAGACCCAGGACTAGGTGGCGGGATTATTTCTCCAACCTGGCCTGGGAACGCCTCGGGATCCCCCAGTCGGAGCTGGTTAATGTGGCTCGGGAAAAGGACGTTTGGGGTCCCCTGCTGGAGCTGCTGCCCCCGCGACCCGATCCCGGATAAGCGGATGAAAATGGATGGATGGGATTATTGGTATTTTTTATTATTATTAATACTGGGGTCCAATGTTTTAATCTTTAACCTTGTTTTGCAGTTGTATCTTACCATTAAATGTAAGTATCGGGTGAATTAGTGTCTGCCTAAATCTAAGCGACTGATGTGAAATCCACTTCATGCATTTATTTGCAATTTAATCTAATTTTCTGATGACATATTTCATCAAATGCAACACCATCACACCAAACATTAGTGCTCATTGCCAGATGTAATTGCAAAATAACATAAAAAACTGGTAGGAAGGTTTTAATTTTTTTATTAAAATTATTAAAGACAAAAAGTTTCACCTTTAAAATGCCAGAGAATAACTATAACTTTTTGAATGAATAATAGTATAATAGATGTTCAGCAAACATCAAAGGCATGTTAACATTTATTAATATACAGTAGGTCTAGTAGTTGTCATGAAAGGGATATTCTGGATGATCACTCCACCTGTTGAGTCAGGAAAATAACATTAGATTGACAGTGTCTCAAAGCAAATGCAGAAAGCATTTTTGCAGAACATTCTGCAAAAATCGACTTACATGAGAAGCTCCACAAACCGAATATTCTTGTTCAGACCCTCAATTTCCTTCATTTCAGTATCAGATAGGGAGAAGTCAAATACCTTTGAGAGATGAAGGAACATGAATGTGGCTTCAGGAGTTCATCAATCAATGCAAACATTAGCTACTATTGTTAACATTCATGTTATGCTATGAAGGTTTATCACCCAATACAAAAAATGTTGTGTTCCATAATCTGACACTATTGAAATGGGACATCTCTCTTCACACAGACCTGAAAGTTTTCCTTTATGTGCTGTGGGTTGAAACTCTTTGGGATGACCACCACGCCTCTCTGGATGTTAAATCGCAGGGCCACCTGTGATGTGGTCTTCTTGTGCTTTTGGGCAATGGACAGTAAGAGCTCATCCTCTAACAGTGGTGGGCATTTTAGATTCACCCTAATAGAGGAAATGACGAGCAAACAGTAAAAGATTACATTTAAAGCATGGTTATCTAGTATGTACATGTTGTAGCAAATGTTTTTGCGGACTAATAGCTCTACACTTGAAATTATAGGCCATTTATCATTAGAAATTGAATAAGTGCTCATCGTCCTCATCCAATTAATTACATAGTTGATTTATTTTTCTACTGTAGTAAATTCTTGTTACCAGGATGCATCTCTCGATGTGCCTATTGGACTGTATCCCACAATGACAATGTTGTTCTTCTGGCAATAATCAAGTAGCTTTGGCTGAGTAAAATATGGGTGGCATTCAACCTGAGTTAAGAGAAAATGAAGCAGATCACAGTATGTTAGTCATTCTTCATACCTTAAATAATAGTTACAATGTTGTTGTTGTTAGGCTGCATCATACTTTAGTCGTTTGACATGAAGGAGTTCATATGTGTCCTAAATGCCACATTTCATAGGGCTCTTGTCAAAAGAGTGGGATGCAATCAATACCTGATTTGAGACAGGTCTGTGTTTGAGGCCTGGCTTTTTCAAGATCAGCTCTAACTGCCTTTTATTGAAGTTGGATACTCCAAGAGATTTGGTCAGCCCAGCATCCTTGCAAGCCTCTAAAGCCTGTTTTCATTAAAGTACAATAAACCAGACCGAGAAACATAAAACACATGCATTAAAGAAAGCACAAAAAAAGATTGTAAGGCAGGTCCTGAACCAGAATATACACTTTACTGAATAGTAAGCAAGATGCATTTTACTTCCATTTACAATTTTGTCTTTTTGATGAACATTGCATTTCTATGCCAAGGTGTGAACCACAAGCTGGACAATGCAATGGTAAATGTGTCTTTGTAACCAAGTATGTGCAGTGTTCCATTTTATATTTGAGTCAGTTACAGTGCAGGGACATTCCCCCTAGAGCAACTTTGGGTAAAGTGCCTTGCCTTGTGGTGTCTTTTTCATAAGAAAGGAATTGTACTTTGTATCAATATGTTTGATTACACACACAGACAATCAGTATGGTAGACAGTATAATTATCAATTTACTATAAGAAAACCTTGTAACTGAATATTATCAGAAATGCATCAAGCTATAATGAAAAGTATTTGGAATACCATAAAATATATTACATTGTAGGGAACTGACATCGTTTTTATATAAGGTCCTGGAATTGTGCCACTATTCTCTATAAAAGTCTGCCCATATAATTAACATAAGAGGGTGACAAGCTGACGTCTCGGAATAAGTTATATTGGGAACTTTGTGAAAAATCCTCCCAAGGGGTTGGCATGAAGTGACGTCATGTGAGTATAAAACTTGAGTGTAACCTCTAGATCTTCAGACAGCTGGCCCGAGGGCGGACTCTGCTTCATTTATCTGTCATTCTGTTGATTTGTCATTAAAGTCTATTTGGTTTCAAAATCTCTTGTACAGTTTCTCTTTTGGCCGGACAGGAGGAAAACGGGCAGGCAGGTGATGACCTATTGTAAATAAGGATATGTTCTGTGGCTACCGCTACGACTAAGGCAGCCGCGGTCGGTGGATCTTAATTGGGGAGGACGGGCTCATATTACGCTTGAGACCGGAGTGAATGGAATGGTGCGCAAAATAAAAACCACTGGGTTTTGTGCGTTGCGCACCATTCCATTCACTCCGGTCCCGAGCGTAATATGAGCCTGTCCTCCCCAATTAAGATCCACCGACCGCGGCTGGACTAAGGGTCAGTCGTAGGTCAGAAGGGGTGGTTTTGTGGATAGAAAAGAAATACCTGCTATTATACAGATACAGGATACATTTTAAGTGAGGGTTATTATAACCAAGAAGTCAGGACAGAAAAAGTGATTTGGCCCTAACTTAGAAGGGCTAATTGGAATTGAACCCAAATTGAGAAATGTGTACAGGATAAAAGAGAAAAGGGGTTAGACTCTTTCATTAACACCTATCGTACAGCAGTAATATCACCATTGTGACCTTTGGGGTGAATGTGTGGAGAGTTAAGACATACACACACAAGAAAATACAGACACAGGAAACTTATCTAGTTGAAGATTTGTGACTGTAAAATTTGGTCTAGTGACCAGGCAGAATAAAACACCTAATAAAGAATTATAATTTGATTAATTGGCTAACGAACTGTAAAAGATGATGATTACATTGCAGGGTTCTTGGTTGAAATAATGATTTCTGGAGTCAGGGTACAGGTTGATCATAGGATGTTTAATAAAGTGCTTCTCGACCCGGAACAGGGAATCTCGGCGATGGGAACGACGGGTTTGGAAAGAGCCCTGAATAACAATAGGAGCTGGCTTATACACTCACCTAAAGGATTATTAGGAACACCATACTAATACTGTGTTTGACCCCCTTTCGCCTTCAGAACTGCCTTAATTCTACGTGGCATTGATTCAACAAGGTGCTGAAAGCATTCTTTAGAAATGTTGGCCCATATTGATAGGATAGCATCATGCAGTTGGAGATTTGTGGGATGCACATCCAGGGCACGAAGCTCCCGTTCCACCACATCCCAAAGATGCTCTATTGGGTTGAGATCTGGTGACTGTGGGGGCCATTTTAGTACAGTGAACTGATTGTCATGTTCAAGAAACCAATTTGAAATTATTTGAGCTTTGTAACATGTTGCATTATCCTGCTTGAATTAGCCGTCAGAAGATGGGTACATGGTGGCCATAAAGGGATGGACATGGTCAGAAACAATGCTCAGGTAGGCCGTGGCATTTAAACGATGCCCAATTGGCACGAAGGGGCCTAAAGTGTGCCAAGAAAACATCCCCCAAACCATTACACCACCACCACCAGCCTGCACAGTGGTAACAAGGCATGATGGATCCATGTTCTCTTTCTGTTTACGCCAAATTCTGACTGTACCATCTGAATTTTCGCCCACAGGACTGCCGCATACTGGATGTTTTTCCCTTTTCACGCCATTCTTTGTAAACCCTAGAAATGATTGTGCATGAAAATCCCAGTAACTGAGCAGATTGCGAAATACTCACACCGGCCCGTCTGGCACCAACAACCATGCCATGCTCAAAATTGCTTAAATCACCTTTCTTTCCCATTCTGACATTCAGTTTGGAGTTCAGGAGATTGTCTTGACCAGGACCACACCCCTAGATGCATTGAAGCAACTGCCATGTGATTGGTTGAGTAGATCATTGCATTAAGGAGAAATTGAACGAGTGTTTCTAATAATCCTTTAGGTGAGTGTATAGCCTTGGGTACTGTTCATCTAGCACCTTCGAGAAGACCCGTATCTCTTCAGACCCGTGACCGTCTCACATGAGCAGATCAGCAGGTCACCTTAACCATTACTTCATATTCTAGAATCTTATTTTACCAAGTGGCCTTGCTAGTAGTTGTTTCCAAATTCACTCATTAATCCTTATCTGTGTCTCCTGTCCGTCTGAATAGCATCAAACATGTATTAGATCTGTGATGGTATAAGAGTCTAATATATACAGTAGTAGATAAAAGAGTTATAAGCCATAAACCATAAGCTTATTCTGATGTTTATAATAAGAGAACAGCCATTGATGGCCTCTCTGTCATAGTCAACTGTTTGCATAGTGACCCAGCTGCCCCTCCCTCTGAGGGAAAAAGTCCATGCTCATATCTATAATAACAAGATCCACCTTGAGCTTTTTTGCAAGGCCATTGAGAGGCCTTGAATCTCTCCCTCCCAGAGAGAGAGTAAAAGCCCCTGTCTACACTCAGATTACCCAACAGGCCTCAAAATCTTGTAACAGGCCTCAGAATCCTAGGTGCATAATATCCTCATCTAGTTATACCATTATATACCAATGGTAGATAATATAGTATTAGACAGAAGACAATTCCAAAGCCCATAGAATATAAGAACATTTAAGACCTGGAGAGCAGATTTTCTTAATAGGTTGTTCAGGACCAAATTGTACAGGAAAGAAACTTATGTTTTACGTTATGAGGATACAGGAGAAGCGATTTCAAGGCACAGAAACACAGAGACCAGAGACATCCAGGTTTTTTGGTTCCTAGCAAATAATGACAGATTGTGGTAAAGTGACCCCAACTTGGATGAACATTTAACCAGCTCAACCAGCTGAGGAATCCAAGTCGAAGAATTGGGTTTAAGTAAGTAAAGACAGTATAACACTGCAATTTGTAAGGTTTGTTTGGTTTGTAGAAAAATAAACTGTGTAAAATAGTGATTGAACCGAATAAACTGTGTTTGGGCAAAATATTGTCTGCAGCTATCTTTCAAGGTTTTGTGAGTAATCAAAAGCCTAATTATCTCACATTTTACAAGTCAGGCACTGTCCCGTGAAGGAAGTCTGATAAGAGAATAGGGAGTAGTATTATTGGCTGTACGTCTAGAAAAGTTAATGAAGGCAGGAGCAGACCCATCACACAGGTGAGTGACGTGAACTAGAGGAACATCTGAGGAAAGAGCAACATAGAACTCATTGGATTATAGATATTTAAAGGATAGACAGCCATAGACGATGCAGAAGATGATAGATCAGCAGAACCAGTTGGTAAAGACAAACATAGAAAGTTCTTTACAGATAAAACATGCATTATTAAGTGAAATAGCCACCAAGGCCGGGAGTAAGTGTGTGGTGTTAAGAGAAATGTAAAAAAGAACCTGTGAGATATGATTGGTAGAAGAATTAAAGGATGCAGGTCTGTCAGTACGTCCACTGTCCGTGTATGTCATGTTTGTTTTTGTGTGTATTCTGTGAGAAAGGATAATGGTTCTAGACAAGGAGTGAGTGGACTGGTGTTGACAGGCCCTCGTCGTCAGTCTACCGGAGGAGACTATGATCCTAGACCTTTGTAGATGTGGTATGGTTGTTTGATAAGAGTAGTGGTAATAAAGATAAAATCTATGATGTAAACGTTGAATGAAGTCCAACGGGTAGACATTTATGATGGGAAACAGTCAACCTTACCTAACCCCTACCCTGATACTAGAGGATGAGGAGGTCTTATAGTGACATTCATAAAATCGTGTAGGGTTAGCAGTGGTTAGGCGAACACATCAAAGGCGTGTTGAGATGATCGGCCCTGTTCTGCACAGCTGGCTGAGTTAAAGGCATTGAATGCTGCTTGTGAGGAGAGATAAGGTTGTGATAGCAACTATGGAAACCAGTATTTATACAGCTTTTGTCTTAGAAAGAACAAGTTTAAATAGATTGATATTGAATATTTTGAAGCAGATCTTCCATCACGGATGCATTTAATGTTTTAAAATAAAATAAGGATTTAATACAGTATAAGGGAATATCCTGCTTCCATTAAATATTTTTGCTCTTCAGAGTGGATGACAGCAGACTATTTTGGGAGTTCAGCGATACAAGTTTAAGTGGATTAGGGATAATAGGTTCTGTGTTTACACTGGTAGGTGGTTTCGATATTTTATGAATCTCCTTTTATGAAGTGTATTCTCTTGTACAGTTTCTCTGTTGGCAGGACAGGAGGAAACTGTTAGGGTTTTCGCCCACTTCAGCAAAACAAATCAAACAGGCAACCTACAAGTCTGGCACCCTAAACCCTGATCCATCAGCACCCTTTCAATCATGTTATTGATTGGACAGGTTTCATCCTTGAGAAAGCTATATCATTTAATATAAAGTAACAGTTAAACATTGCCATGCAGTTGGTTTACCTCCCATGTGGCACAGAGGTCTGTCTCATGGTATAAGCATTTCCCATTCTCATCCCTTGGGTAGAACGTCTCTCCTGGCTTCAAAAAAATGAAAGGGAATACGTAAAATTGTTATTTGGTAAAAATAATTGCTGTAAAATGTGTGGAGTTAGTCTACTGGTTGAAATGGTGAATAATCACAACACTACTGGTTAGAGACATTCAGTGGTCAGGTAGGAATTAGATCATGGCTGTACCTTAAAGGCAGTAGGCATTTCAATGATGTAAAGGTCCACATAGTCAAGTTGTAAGGTCTTCAGTGTTCGCTCTAAAGCTGGTCTGACCAACTCCGGTGGATGAAAGGTATTCCACAACTACAGATTTTTAGAATAGAGAAAAAGAATCTAGAATAAGAATATTAAAATAGATACTGAACAAGAAGAATAGAACACAGTGAATGACCCTGACCAGCACTCAAATACATTTAATCAAACTGAGTGGAAGGGATTAAGGATTTTCCAGAATCTAGATTTGCATACCAATTGAAAACTGTGATGTGTGAATGTACAGGATCTGCTATGGGCTGTTTCCCTCTGAATCCTTGAGCTGCAGTTCAGTGAACTCACTCATGGCTCTACTATCACTTGTACACTGTTTACACAAACGTAAGAATTACACAACAGGCCAGTATTTTCCCTGTTTCAGGGGTAAAGTTAACCCATGATGCTATTTGGTATACATTTATGCAACGTTGTAAACAAGCAAGACGGCTCGGCAAGGACTCCGCCAAGGACGGTCCCAAGCCTGGCTGAAAAAGGAGAAGGGTTGGGCGTAGGGCTAGCAACCCTGCCCCAGAAAACACGACTTTCTACAGAAACGTCAACAAGGATTCAAAAAGAAAAATCAGCCATGGGTTAAAAGGTCTTCAACAAGAAGATGTATGACACCATGTAGCAAAAGCCGGAAAATTCTGGAAGCTACAAGGCCGATACCCTTTCTTTCGAACTGGGCAACCAACATTGGCACATGGAATGTAAGAACCATGTGGGAGACAGGGAAGGTATTTCAAGTAACAGCGGAGTTGAAGAATTACAAACTTGCAATGCTTGGAATTAACGAGACTAGATGGATAAAATCTGGACAGAAGCGACTAGCCTCAGGGGAGATGCTGCTGTACTCTGGACATGAAGAGGACAATGCCCCCCACACACAAGGAGTCGCATTGATGCTCTCAAAAGAAGCACAAGGAGCACTCATAGGATGGGAAGCTCATGGACCCAGAATTATTACAGCTTCCTTACGTACCAAGATAGAGAAGTTTAAGATGAACGTCATTCAATGCTACGCACCCACCAAGCGAGGAAACCAGCGAGGAAACCACAGCGAGGAAACGACCAAGGACCAATTTTATGAGAAACTAAGGTCTATCATAGAGAAATACCCAGAAAAAGACATCACCATTTTGATGGGAGACCTCAACGCCAAGATAGGAAGCGATAAAACGGGATACGAAGAAGTCATGGGGTGCCATGGATTAGGGAATAGAAATGAAAATGGGGAGAGGCTAGCAGACCTGTGTGCAACGAACAACTTGGTCATAGGGGGCAGCGTTTTCCCTCACAAGAACATCCACGAAGCCACATGGGTCTCTCCAGACCACATAACAAAGAACCAGATTGACCACATCTGTATCAACAAGAAATTCAGAAGGTCCATGCAAGATGTGAGAGTAAAGAGAGGAGCGGACGTGGCCTCAGACCATCATTTAGTGGTGGCCAGGCTGAAGCTGAAATTAAAGAAAAATTGGACAAAAGCTCACAAGACAAAACAGAAATACAATACCGCCTTCTTGAGAGACACTATCAAGCTGCAAGAGTTCAAGTTATCCCTCAGCAACAAGTACTAAAGGAGCTGCTGGAAGAGGAAGAAGGCCTCCTCGAGAGCAAATGGAAAGGAATTAAAGAAGCAGTCACATCAGCATGCCAGGAAGTGCTTGGCTCCAAGAAGTACCACCATAAAGAATGGATCTCTGTTGACACGCTGTGCAAGATTCAGGAAAGGAAGAGCAAGAAGATGGCCGTCAACAACAGTCGAACAAGAGCAGAGAAAACCAAGGCACAAGCAGAGTACAAAGAGGCAAAAAAAAGAACAAAGAAGAGTATTAGAGCAGACAAACAGCAATATATAGATGACCTGGCAACCAAAGCAGAACAAGCAGTTAGAGAGGGAAACATGAAAGAAGTTTACAACACCACCAAGAAGATAGCTGGGAAGTACAGTAGACCCGAACGCCCGGTCAAAGACAAAGAGGGAAAACCGATCATGGGTGACAAAGAACAGAGAAACAGGTGGAAAGAATATTTAGAAGAACTTTTGAATAGACCAACACCAAAAAATGTACCTGACATCGAACCAGCCGAGGCGTACCTACCTATAGAGGACAGCCCACCCACAAGAGAAGAAATCAGGACGGCCATTATGCAGCTCAGGAACGTTAAAGCAGCAGGACCAGACAGAATCCCAGCTGAGGCGCTGAAGTCGGATATGGAAACAACAGTGGGAATGCTCTACCCACTATTTAAGAAGATCTGGGAGGAGGAACAAACACCAAATGACTGGAAAGAGGGATACCTCATCAAGATTCCAAAGAAAGGAGACATTAGTAATTGCACAAATTACAGAGGGATCACGCTGCTATCAGTTCCAGGGAAAGTATTCAATAGGCTTCTACTGAACAGAATGATAGACCCAGTCAACTCCCTACTTAGAGACCAACAGGCTGGCTTTCGTAAAGATCGATCCTGCACGGACCAAATTGCAATGCTGCGAATTATAATTGAACAGTCGTTAGAGTGGAACTCACCCCTGTACATCAACTTCCTTGACTACAAGAAGGCATTCGACAGCGTGGACAGAGAGAGCCTATGGAAGCTCCTACATCATTACGGGATACCTGAAAAAATCTCCACCATTATCAGGAATTCATATCAGGATCTAAGCTGTAAAGCGATACATAGAGGGCAACTCACAGAGACATTCCATGTAAAAACAGGCGTCAGGCAAGGATGACTTGGCCCTATTATCACACACCCAGCAGCAGATGCAAGAGATTACAACCAGTGTAGCAGATACCTCAGCACAAATTGGCCTCAACATCCACAAAGGCAAGAGTAAGATCCTTAAGATCAACACAACCACCACTAACCTGACCATGATTGACAGAGAAGCACTGGAGGAGGTGGATGCCTTTACCTACCTGGGTAGCGTCATCGACAGGCAGGGAGGCTCAGGCATGGATACCAAACAATGGATAGGGAAAGCACAAACAGCTTTCACACAACTGCGGAACATATGGAAATCTAAAGAACTATCAACCAAGACCAAAGTCAGGATATTTAATACCAATGTTAAAGCAGTTCTTCTATACGGAGCAGAAACATGGAAAACAACAGTTGACATCACAAAGAAGACACAAGTGTTCATTAACAACTGCCTATGTAAAATACTAAAAATCCATTGGCCAGAGACCATAAACAACAATGAACTCTGGATTAAAACCAACCAGATGCCGCTAGAAGAAGAAATTAAAAAACGAAGTTGGAGATGGATAGGGCACACCTTACGTAAACCAACAGACAGCATCACCAGGCAAGCCCTAACATGGAACCCACAGGGCAAGTGGAAAAGAGGCAGACCAAGAAACACATGGCGCAGAGAACTGGAAGCAGATCTTAAGATCATGAAAATGACCTGGAACCAACTGGAAAGGAGAGCCCAGGATAGAGACTCTTGGAGATCCCTTGTAGACGGCCTATGCCCCAGTAGGGGCGGACAGGCATAAAGAAGAAAAAAAAAGAAGACGGCTCGGCGACATGTGTTCCGATGAACCATGTGCACGCCCCTCGTCATCCTACAGATCTGTACAAGGAGTTGCGGAGATGTCGACAAGGCAGGATTACAGAGGGAATTGGGAAGGGAGGAAAATCTGGAAATATAAAACAAACAAAAAAAAACAAGCAAGACACATGCAGTCAGTGTCAGTCAACAGGAAATCAGGCTTTATGGCAGCGTAACATTGAGTTACAGCAGGGGTCTCAAACCGGTTCCACATAGGGCCTAGTGTATGCAGGTTTTCGCTTTAACCTTATACCTGACTGATTGATTAGGTCACTAATTGGTTAGGACCTCCCCTTACTTGGCAGTCTAGGTCTTAATTGGGCTTTAATTGAAAGGAAAGACCAAAATCCTGCATACACTAGGCCAGGGGTGTCCAAACGCTTCCATGGAGGGCCTAGTGTATGCTGGTTTTTGGTCTTTCCTTTCAATTAGAGCATACTTAGGAAATAGACTGCCAGGTGAGGGGAGATCTTAACCAATTAGTGAGCTACTTCATCAGGCTTGTACAAGGTAAAAGCGAAAACCTGCATACACTAGGCCCTCCATGGAAGGGTTTGGACACCCCTGCACTAGGCCCTCTGTGGAACCGGTTTGAGACCCCTGCATTACAGATTAAACAGTGGTTCTTAAACCTCTCCTCGGGCCTCCCCAGACATGCCATAATTTTGTTTTAACCATAAACTAGCACAGCTGACTCAATTAGTCAACTACACATTAAGCCTTTCATTAATAAAACCTGGTGTCATTTCAGGGTTAAAACAAAAACATGGCCTGTCTGAGAGGCCTGAAAGGTTTGAGAATCACTGGAATAGAGTAATGGTTAGTGATGTGACTTTCTCAAACGATCCGGTTATTTTGAACGGCTCTTTGGTACGAAGGGAACCATGTCAAACTTGGTGATAGCCGTTCTTTCTGCCCAAATTTCTCTTCCTGCTTGATCCACTCCCCTTTATGACTTAATGTGAGTAGTGAACAAGCATGACTACAATAGAAATATGTGTCGACTACCAGTACTTTAGAAAGAAATGAGCCAAACTTGAAAACGCAGCATTTGGATGCACTTTACCAATAAAAGCAATGACAAAGCAGAGTGCAACATTTCAAAGCAAACATTTCATTCAACATTGTTTTATTATTCTTAAGTTCTCGTGTGAAATATTCAGATAAATGTTTAGCTATCTGATTTGTTCTAAAATCTGTTTTGTACAACGGTTCTTTTTTTATTGTGACAATCAAATATAAATTCAATACAAAATAACTAAGTGTAGCATGAATTGCATTCAAGGCAAGGCAACTTTGATACATTTCATACAGAGGGTGACAAAGCAGAGGGATATGTTTTCATCTTGTGTAACATTTACAATTGGAAATATCTGGCAATACAAGTAATTTAGTGCTGCTAAAATTAGTCCTCACATGTGAAATTTAATTATATTGGTGGGACGTCTGTTTAAATCTGCTCTAAGTCATACCCTATCATTATTCTAGCCAGGGATGGGCAGTATTTATGATACATGTATTTAAAATATGTATTTTGTCATTTGTATTTGATAGGCTGAACTTTAGTGTTCTGTATTTTGTATTTTAAACATGTAAAATACATTTTGAGAAGTCTACATGATGACATAAAAATGCTGCCTCGGATTGGTGCCTATTGCAAAATAAATCTGCTATTGAATAAAACTGTGTGGGCACTATACAAGTGCTTCTCAATAAATTATAATATCATGGAAAAGTTATTTTTCTCTGTAATTTAAATCAAAAAGTGACATATTTCAAGTATGTTTTAGATTCAATCAAAAATCCAATATTTCAAAATATTAGAATAAAGAATTTATAATACAGACTTGTCTACCTGCAAAAAGTCTGTTTCAGTACACACAACCACAATCAGAGGGAAGACTGCTGACTTGACAGTTGTCCAGAATACACTCATTGATACCCTCCACAAGGAGGTTAAGACACGGAAGGTAATTGCTGAAAGGGCTGGCTGTTCACAGAGTGCTGTATCAAAGCATATTCATGGAAAGTTGATTGGAAGAGAAAGGTTTGGTAGGTAAAATTTCATTGTCAGGCAACGCCGATTCAAGAACTTGGGGGAGTTTCACAAGGCGTATACTGAGGCTGGAGTCATTGCATCAAGAGCCACCTGCTTATGGTGCCAAAATGACTGATATCTGGTTTACTGACCATTGAATAACTGTGTTTGATTGGCCAGCCAACTCGCCTGACTCGAACACCATAGAGAATTTATGGTCTACTTTCAAGAGGAATATGAGAGACACCAGACCCAACAATACAAATGAGCTGAAGGCCACTATCGGAGCATCTTGGGCTTGCATAACAGCTCAGCAGTGCCATAGGCTGATTACCTCAATGCCACGTTACATTGATGCAGTTATTCATGCAAAAGGAGCCCCAACCTAGTGTTGAGTGCATAAATATGTTTCAGAAAGTCTACCTTTCTGTATTATACATTCTTTATTCTAATATTTTGAGATACTGGATTTTTTATTTCTATGAGCTGTAAGCTGTTGTCATCAAGATTGAAACAATGAAAGGTTTAAAATACAAGCATAGAGCCCTGTATTCTACTGCTGGTTTGCTTCTAAAGCTAAGCAGGGTCGGGCCTGGTTAGTCCCTGGATGGGAGACCAGTGCTGCTGGAAGTGGTGTTGGAGGGCCAGTAGGGGGCACTCTTCCCATCATTCCCAATGCACCAGGGTAGTGATGGGGACGTCTGCCCTGCGTAGGTTGCCGTCTTTCGGATGGGTTGTTAAATGGGTGTCCTGACTCTCTGTGGTCATTAAAAATCCCATGGCACGTATCGTAAGAGTAGTGGTGTTAACCCTGGTGTCATGGCCAAATTCCCAACCAGGCCTCACTTCAATCATGGCCACCTAATAACCCCCCTCCTTCCTAATTGGCATTTATAACTACTCATCTCACCACCTAATAGCTGATGTGTGGTGAGCATTCTGGTGCAAAATGGCTGCCATGCATCACCCAAGTGGATGCTACACATTAGTGGTGGATGAGGTGGGCTTTCCCCCTGACTGTGTAAAGCGTTTGGGTTCTTGAAAAGCGCTATATAAGTTGAATGCATTATTATTATTATTATTTTGTGTAATGAATCTAGAATATATGGTGTCGCATTTTTAATTAAATTATGGAAAAATTACTTCCACTTCAATTTTTATAGATGCACTTGTACTTAAAAATGCATGCCTCTAAGTCATTCTCCCTCTTTTGCTAGTAAGAATGAGATTGGAGGCATCAAATGGGCATCAGATAGATCAGTGGTTGGTGAGTCAGACTTTCCAACTCTGCCAAATGTCATTGTGTCCTTGGGGAAGATAGTTAACTAAGTTGTTCCATGGGAATGTCCTGTACTTTGTACTTTGGACAAAAGCATCTGCTACATTGTATCTGCTGTCTACATTGTACAAAATGTAGATAGGAGGATCAACTAAGTCAGTGTACTGGTGAATGGAAGGATCAAATAAGCCAATAAATGGAAGGTTTGCGAAGTGATTTCATGGTCCCTTGTGAAAGTATTTTGAGTATTTCTTTAATACAAAAATACAGTATTTTATTTTGATACATTATGTGGCTGCTGTATTTTGTAGTTTAATTTGATACAATTAAAATTAATGTATTTTGTAATTTCTTTTAAAATACATTTGGATGTATCTTTGCCCATCCCTGATCCTAGCAATTATTTCACAGTTAAAACAAGTACCGGTACCTACCACCACCGCCCCCCCCAAAAAAATATAAAAATGAATGGCTCTTTTGAACAGCTCTTTAAAAGGAACTAACTGAGGTGCTCATTCATGACAGAAATTTTTCACTATAAAATCAGGTGTTTTCAATTATTTTCTGTTACTCCACTAAATCCTGACAGAAGTGGAGTTCCCAAGGTTATGGGTAAAAATTGCATTTTATTCATCCATCTTTTGTTTCAGAACAAATGATGGTGCATTGATAGTTTGTATGATTCTCAAAATATAGCATGAATGAAAATAATTCAATTCTGATTATTTCATCATTGCATCTTGTTTGACCTATGGCAAAATGTTAATTATGATGACAGCCTTCAGAATATATTTTAGGGAGGTTTGTTCAAATGGTTTGTTCAGAGGTTGTATCAATAGCCACATCCTTTCTCAAATATTACACTATTTAATTATAGTTACCAAACCTTTTTTGAATTTATAGGTTTAAAATGTTTTCCAAATACACACCTTTCCACAGTAGAAAATGTCCTCTCTCTTTACAGTTCCATCTGCAATTTTCTCTCGAATGGCCTGTCCCACTTCATGTTCATTGTAATATACTAAAGCCCCATCAATGTGTCTGTATCCAACTTCTATAGCCAGCTTCACTGCATTGGCAGCAGTTCCCTGAGGGGTCTTCTCAGAATAACAACATTAGTTTATATTACAATTCTTGGAATATAGAGTAAACCTTTTCCTTAAGGATTTGTTATAATGCTTTTAAAGCAACAGTATATCCTGCAGATGAAATTGAAGCATTTGACTAATTTAAGTAAGATCAAGCTGAATTGAAAATGTTTAACAACAGACCTATTTTCTCTGTGACCAGCTTGCAAATGATGTAAAAACTGTATTTCTTGATATTTTACAAATTTAAAAAAAATATTTTGAATGGATAATGATTCTCTACACTATGCAGTGCTTTGTTATGCAGAACAGCCCAACTTGCATAATTTATATCAAAGACGGACTGGCGCATGCCCATTGACAAATACTATAGAAGTACAACTCACCATTTCCTAATTTGAAGTCCTGTTCAAATGGCAAAATATGAAGAGCATAGTGTAGGAAATAATTGTCTGCTTTTCACAATTCTTTTAAATATCATGAAATACATGTTCTACTGTACATCTTTTGTAATCAGGTTACTGAAAGAGATTGTAGTTCTGTTTTCACTCGAGAAAATTCTATACACAGCACCTTAAACAGAAGATAACATGTGCATTTAGCTAATATGTTCCCTCATTTGTTGATCTTCCAAAATCTCACTTGCCGTATATATTTGCGTCTTATGTTGTTGTAGGTTAAAAAGCATACATTCAACATGGATTTGTGGCACAAAATGTAGTTTAAAGATATTATCCAGAATAATATTTTGATTAATGCGGAGGTCAGATTGTTATATAACATACCAGGGTGCCAGACAATTTCAGACAATTTCTGTAAAATGATATTCTAGCCTACTGTACATTTGTATATAAATTACCCTAACATTGTTGAATTGGATATCTGAATTGCTGTTGATATCTACATTTAAATAAAAATATGTTTTCCTTTTAAAATTATTTTACTCTTGTACCCAGTTAATATATTTCACATAAACATCATCCTTGTTATAAACTACCATGTCTTTTGAATGCACCTCTTACAATTCATTTGTGGGTATATTATTATATAATTGTTTGCATCTTCTGTGTATTTTACACACAGCTTTGTGTTGGACACCAGTAATAATTGGAGGCATCACCCTGCAATTTCAACTTTTTTATTTTCTCAGCATTGACTTAAGTATTATTATTATTGCATCTTTTGAGCTTCTATATAATATACCAAAATAGCAACAACTATACCTACTCGGTGATCAACTACAAGCACAAAATATAAAAATAAAGCTACAACAATGAGTGAAAGTTCAAATAAAAAATACTGTAAATCTTTTATACACTTACATAGGCTATATTAAAAATGATGAAGCTAGTGACCAAAGTTTAATACTACAACTCGTAAATTGTTTACAGCGACTTCATTCTTTACAACATGTGTGTTAGGATTTATGTCTTACCGTGCGAGGATCTGAATAGGTTCCGAGACCCATTAACGGAATTTTGTTGCCATCACTCAGTGGGATATAGTGACGTTCACCTATCAACTGCATTATTTACAATAAGTATGACCAATCTTGGCTTTACTTTAACAATGAGAGAATATCAAGCTGAGAAAGAAAATACATTTAATGCAAAGGTATCTCAGAGGGTTACATAATATAGATGCAATGTAATGAAACGTCTTGATGACTTAACTTTGGTCTTTGCCTTTAGCTCCTCCCCACACTGTGACTGCCGTGTGCCAGAGCCGTTGAAAAACAGAGTTACAACACTCCCATAAACCCCAAAGGAACTGAGAAATGCGGAATTAATGCGTGTCGTGGAGCAGACGATAGTTCCAAACACTGATAGTTCCAGTACTGAAAAACGTTAGTATTAGGTGTTTCCGAAGTACGATCGTTGGTAAGTTGATGCAATTACTGTATTTTTTTACTTTTAAACTCATTAGCCGACCTCTCATGAAGCTAGTCAGTAGTTGTGTTTTATGTAGACAGTTTTAGTTCATGTTTATTGGAAGATAATAGGTTAATTGCACACTTCACTAACGTTAAAGGAATACTTCACCGCTGGACAGATTAATATATATTTGAAATGGGTCTTTTATGTATTAGAAATGTTCTAATGTTTATAAGTTGGTGCTTTCTGGTTCAATAAAAGTCAGAAAATGTAGTTTGGGTGAAATTGGATGAAATACAACAACTCCCAGAATGCACTTGCTTCAGTGCTCTACGAAGCCACTCCCAAGCCACTCCTATCGGTTAGAGAGGGCAGGACGCGGCGAAATACAAGTTCTAGTTTATTCAAAGCTGAGACAACGTCGTTTTAGTGTGAGTCTCCGTGACGAGTTTGTTGATAAAGTAATTGAACTACTAGTGTTATTCCATCGAAATGGTGCTAAATTGCTTTGTACCGGGATGTACACCCACAACCAGGAAAGGAGAATTAGTAAGTTTCCATATTTTTCCGGTTCGAAATGTGGAACGGTGCAAACTTTGGCTGCGGGCTATCAATCATCCAAAATTTGGAGAGGACACTGATATAACAAACGTGAAAAACCAGAGGGTTTGCAGTCGCCATTTAAAAAATGAAGACTACGAACCCAATGTACTTGGAATGAAGAGAATCATTCTGAAAGACACCGCTATTTCATCCATATTCACCTTCCCAGATGACGAACAGCCTGGGCCATCTGGTACGAAACGAATTCGCCTAGAGGTAAGACCACAGGGTGAGCATCCGGTTTCACAAATTGAGGCAAATGAGGAAGTGCCTTAAACCTGCATTCTATCTGAATTCCGCTGGGGGCGATGTGTCTGGTTGCAAAAGAGCTTGGATTCTGTAGAAGTCTATGAGAAATTGAGCCACTTCTCACTTGGATTTATTACTTTAGTAAACACTTTCATAATGACTATATGGTC
>JACXGM010004463.1:0-37909 GCA_016801145.1 Umbra pygmaea | reverse complement strand
CTTAGAAACATGCATATAGTGACTTAGGGTAATGCATATTGTAAGTGGCTTAGAAACCAAACATTTTTCTTGAGTAATTGCTTAGTTTTTCCTGCCCAGGCAACATGTTACAGAATGACTGAAAACCTAATGTACTCTGTAAAAAACAAATGTACTCTAAAAAAGATCACCTTGCTGATTTGATCCTCGTACTCCCTTCGCACCTCTCCGGGCAGACTGACTTTTGGTCTGGAGACCAATACTGGAGACAGACAGAAAACTGGCATGTAAACATAGAAGCGACAAATGTCGACCAACCTCTATAACTCTAAATAGAACTAGAGATGTTTATTTACCAGGCATGTTGACTGAGAACATATTCTCAATTTGAGCAATGGCCTGGGGAGAAGTGGGGGGAGGGAAGGGGCTTAATGAGCCAATTAAATGCTGGGGATGATTAGGTTGCTATTATGGAATGAGGGCCAGATTAACACCCCTACTCTTACCACAGAGAGTCAGGAAACCTGTTTAACATCTCATCCGCATACCGGCATCCTACACAGGGCAGATGTGCTATGCTGCTGGCAAATAATCCAAGTTGTTTTGGGTATTCAGAACTACCATAGATTGTTCAAGACTGGTGCAAAATTTTCCTACAACAATTTACCATCTTCACAAATTGTTCAGTTCAAATTCAAAACAGCCATTTGCATCTACTTGTTCAATGAATAGGGCCCCAAACTGAAATGTAGGGCCAGACCATAAGATTAAAACATATCCAAATGTAGGACCTAGCTGTAGTACAGAAGACAGACCATTTGAAATGAATAGGCTAATTAATATAAAAAAACATTTGGTCACTAAACTGTTGTCCTCATCCTCCTCCTGGCCACTCAGCCTGCGTTGGCACTGCATAGGGAATGCTGCCTGCACCCGCCTCCACAGCTCGTCGTTGACCAGCGTCTTGTTACGGCTGTTCAGCCGTGCCCATGTGGACACCCGCTTGCGACACAGCGGGCAGCACAGGTTGGCCTTGTCTACAGTCTCCAGGAAGCAAGGTTTGCAGAAGGTATGTAGGCAAGGCAGTGTCACTGGCTCCATGAAGATCTCCAGACAGACCGGGCAGAGGCACTCAGCTCTTGACAACCCTGTTGTGACGTTCTCCTTTGCCACTGCCATCTCCAGATCAGAGACTGGCGACATTCCGGCCTTCAATCTGTGGATATGTCCTGTTGTTGTTTCAATTCCAAATGCACACCAGTGTGGTCTCTGTTGCAGATGGTAAATCTGCAGGGGTAGAGTTACATTAATCAAACAAGCATTAGCACAGATTAATCAACAAGCACATCAATGTTGATCAGCTCAAGAAATATGATTTTTTACAAATATGTTTCCAAAAAGACAAGATTTGTATAAACTACTACTAACAATACGGTGTATACACACACATATAATACATTTTCTTGGAAAGAAATATGGTTTTCTTGATATGATCTGTCGGATAAATAACTACAATTTCAACAATAAAATGTATTATTGGGCTTCAGCAGTGATAACATAAAGCGCTAATCCAGGGGTAGTTAATACTGGTTCTGTAATTAAGTAAAGCAGGGGAGGTATCAACTGAAGTCAGTAGATGTGGTGTGGTCCTAGTTGGGACCAAAGTCGTGCATTAATGTACCTGCGGGACTCAACGGTTTGCCCAATACAGCCAAGCTAATTCATAAGCAAGAAATTAGACATAATGAAGAACTGTCCCCTGTACAGTAATAAACTAAGTCAACTAACTAAGTCAATAGAAAATGTGTGACAACCCAAAAACCTATATAAAGTAGCTAGCTAGTCACAGCTAACAAGCTAGCTAGCTAAACAGCATGTAATATCAGCTAACGTTACCTCCAACAAGCTAATTCATAATAACATATGGTTGTTCCATCACTCAAATTCGCTCCATCACTCAAATTCCACAGACTATCAAAAACACAAGAAAGACGACAAAAAGAACATGTGTAATTTCTATAGTGAAACAAATCTGACAGTTTTGGGTAGATCCAGGAAGAAGATAAAAGTATATAGTCCTTGAAATCCCGGGAACATACACACATAGTGGAATTTGCCTTTGGCTTTCAGAATAAAAGCCACTCATTTTGGACTGTACTGTACTCCTAAATCAGCAGCTTATTGTATCGTTTTGATAACCAAAACTCAACTATAGATTTATTTCACTATGAATTAAAATGTAGTTACACGTTATTGGCAAATCCGAGTTACCAAACGACTCAATGTAAAGAAAAAGCAATCAATAGTTGTGTCATTACAATTCAACAAGCCATTTTCATATATTGTTTTTTTAATTTCATGTCTGATTTCACAATACAAATTTTGACATTATTCTGTATTATTCAAATATGTTATCATTTGAAAGTAATTACTAAAATTTTCTAGCTTTTTTGAATTATTTATTCCAAATGCTATTTCCGCTGTTTCTGTCCCTTTACTTAACTTGTTAATGTGACACTTTTATACTGAAGGCGAAACGTTAATGTGTCTAGAATCACATAGGTGGTCTGAACTTCCTCCCGCGAACTTTCTGCGCGGAAATTGCATAGACAGTAAATAAAACCATAATTTTATTTTTATCTATTTTACTTGCAAGTGGAATAAATTAAGTTTAGTTTCAATTTAAAAAATGATTATATACAATTTCAATTTGTGAAAAACAATTCGAATTTTGCAAATACAATTCAGTTTGAACTGTAACGAATACATTTAACTTCAAATCGACCATTAAAAATTCAAAATGTCATAAATCAATTTCATATTCTGGTGGCACATATCTCATCCCAAATCTTAACAATAATATAATATTTAATGGTATGGCTGTTTGTTTTATTGATAGCTATCTCATGTTATAACATTTTTGACAGCCATTTCAGTGTTGCAATAGGCCTGCAATGAGTGGATTAATAGGCTTTTTTACAGTGCATACTCTTCCATAAACATACGATAAGTCATTGTGTTGCATTATTTTACCAACCCCATTGACAATCACATTATAAATAGAGGTGGGTAAAAGTAAGAGTAAAAGTAATTTTCTGGCTTTGGCTGGGTTCACAAATTTTGGGAAGTTCCTCATTAAGACCAAAATGAAAAAGTAAAGGAAGTTCATAACTTACAGTGATCTATAAAATGAAAATAAAGAGTAAAAAATGACTAGTTATGGTCATTGGTTAGTAATGAACTCCCCTTACCAGGTAAGTTAGGTTGTAACTGTGAACATCCCAAAATGGGTGAACCCAGCAGAGTACTCTTACTCTTACTTTTACCCAACTATATTCATAATTCTTTTATCAATACATTTTCATTTATACATAATTAGGCCTTGTTTCATTAGCGACCACGCTCAGATTTAGGTTTGACAAAGAAACAACTTAATTATGGAATTATAGAATATGAAGACAATATCAGTTGAGAGGAAAAAACATTAAATTGTAATTTTACAGTTTGTGTGGATATTAAGCTCAATACTCACAGTGCCGATGACAGAAATAGGAGGCAGAGAAAGTTGGAGTGTAGTTAAAACATTTAATCAGGTACTATTGTATCCCAATTAACAGAATACAACATTTATGTTCTTCCCCTCTTAATATATACTGATTTGTTTTTCTTTGTAGTATTATTATGCATTCATCGTGATTTTATAACTAAATAATTCAGTTTATTCCAGTCAGTGTATCATAACTTCACACTACATTATACAGTAAATTTATTGATGAAACGCTGTTGCAGATTATATAGGTGAAACAATTTCCATCTGCATGAGCCGATCGAAAGTCTTCTGGTGGGAATACTGTAAACTGTGGTGTTTCTTCATCTTCCTTCCCAATTTTGTGACGTTTATTTGTGATCATCACCATGCATAGTTGTAGCAACTTCCAGTTGGCTTGATAGTTGGAATCAGGGTGTGTCCTGCTCTGCACATTCTGCCATGTTCTTCTTCCTCTCAACCAGGAAGTTTATTTAAGATAAATCCAGCTACGGTCAGTGGATCTTAACTGGGGAGGGGGGGACCGGAGCGAATGGAATGGTGCGCAACGCACCAAACCCAGTGTGCAATTCCGATCCATTTCCCCCAGTCCGGACAGTAATATAAGCCTGCGCCCCCAAATTAAGATCCACCGACCGTGGCTGATTATAAATACCCTTTTAAGACCCAGTGTTGCTTCCAGAGACTACATTTATTTTAATTTTACCATTAGGCTCAGTCAGGAATCAAACCGGCAACCTTCTGACTACAGGGCTGACTCCCTAACCACTGAGCCACCTGCGCCCCAGTAGATAATGCCTCTCAAAACGTATCACAGGATGCTGCTGAGCCTGTGTGCACCATTACACACTGTATAATGCAGTTATAAGCCCTTGACTGCACCTTTTACTGAAGCTGTACAAATAAAAGTTAGTTACCCCATGCAGGATGTAAAGTAATTGAGTTCTGAGTTCTTTGACATTGAGTCAGCTAATGACTCAATAGCTAGAGACACATTTCCCTAGTATTCTAGTCACAATAATTAATTAGGCCACAAATTTGCTGCACTGGTGTCAGTTATGAGATGGCACCACCTTGACTTCATGGTCAAGATGAGGGGAATACTGCTGCTCAATGTAGGTATGGTAAGCACAATGCAACCCTCATAATGTCACCGCAGTCAGTCCTTCGGACAAAGGAGGTCTTCTGTTATGAGTCCTGACAGTATGTGTCACGTTTTTGAAACCTAGAGTTGAAAAATACATTTGATCACACCATCACGTGGTCTTGAGCCACTTGCACAACCCCAGATATCAGAGGATACAGGTCAGTGGTTAAAGCGGTGGTCTATCTGGGTTTTGTAAGGATGGGGGAGAACCGCTATCCCTCGGAGGTGACGTTGTCGCCGTGTCAACGTTGGCTCTACGTCGCAGCTCAGCTGACATATTATTCTCCTCTAGCACAAAAACTTTTGTCAATGCCTGCAGGGGGACACAATAGAGAAAACAACGGTAAGGGTATATTATGTCACTCTGGAAAGTTCGCTTTAATGTCTACGAATACCATACAATACTATTATATTATGCAATTAACAAGACTAGTTGTAACCCACTAAACTATGTCCTATGATACAAACATGCTAAACAAACAACAATGGACCTGTTACTCACATAATGACATCCACAGCCACTAACTTACCGGTGGCCATGTATTGTACCCCACATTACCAATAATTATACTTTATATGACTGTATATGTAATAATACTGTATTACAAATGTATATCATACTGTAAATCAAATGCATGATACCTATCCCATGTTCAACTTTTTGTTTTCTTGTGTTTTGGCAGTCATTGTTTCATGTGCCCTTAGTCAATCAAGGTCTATCAGTAAAGGTTACTTTTAATGAGCTGTTAACCTTTTTGTTGGGTTTTGTATAATTGGTCAGTGTGGACAAATTACTGAGTAAAAGTACTTTTCTGAGTAACTCTCGAGTTCACACGTTTTGGGAAGTCCCTACTTAAGACCAAATTTATCAGGTAAAGGGAGTTCACATCTTACCCGTGACCATGATTGATATTTCCTTTACTCTTTCTAATTGTTTTATACGTAAGTTACTGTTAAGAACTCCCTTTACCTAAACAATACAGTTTTAAGTAGGGACTTCCCAGAACTTGTGAACTCAAGAGTTACTCAGAAAAGTACTTTTACTTAAGTAAAATTCCACCTCTGTAATTGGTGTGCATACTTAGTAACTCCTATGGTGTTTGATAATGTGGAGAAATATTTTTGATTGATTGGTAGGTAGATTTTTTGATGGGTATCTCTAAAGAGGTCCTTGAATCTCACTTGGTTCTCAGCCAGTGCCTCTTTTGCCATGTAGTGCTCCCTTTTAATTTTGATCTCCACCTCCTCAGGTATATCAGGGACCATTAAGTCAATGAAACGGCCGATGAAGAACACAACATGCTGTGGAAATAAAGAGGGAAAGAAAGATAGCTAATACGATCAGGGGAAGAAGGCACATTATGTATAAAATTGTATCAGTATGATAGCATGCAGTTTAGGCTACTGAGATGCTAGGATGCTAATTGTTGATTAGCAAACAGTTATAGGCCATACTGCCAAAATGCAACACTATTATTTGGCTCTATACAGCACACAATTTGTTCAAGCAAATCAAACAATTACCAGTACTATGTATTTAGTGTAATATCAACACTTACTTCAGGGCATCACATGTTTTGCTACAGATTAATAAATTTGATTTAAATTCAGCAATGTTCTTTAGTATTATACTGTTTAGTTGTTTTTGTATTAAAGGTTTTTGACTTAAATCTCATCTTCAACAAAAACATGTTCAACAGCAGCTACATAATCAATGAAGAACTTAGTAGGCTCTTTCAGTTATGTTTTAAATAATAATAAAAATGCTAATATTATAGAAACTGAATTCATCAGCCATTTTTGTCCACATATCTGCAAACTAAGTTATTGGAACCTGCCTCAAAAATGATGACAAAGGCCAGCCTGCAAGCTAGAAGGTGGAAGTACTCGGGTAGATAGTGTCCATGTTGGTCTCTGAAACCTCGATATCTAAAAAACAAGCAAAAAAATAAAAACATAAAAAATATACATTGGAACAAAATACATACAAATTCCATGGGAGATAATATCCAGCAGCATAGAGCCCTGTATTCCACTGCTGATTTGCTTCTAAAGCTAAGCAGGGTCAGGCTTCGTTAGTCCCTGGATGGGAGACCAATGCTGCTGAAAGGAGTAGGGGGAGGCTGCAGACCTGGAGCCAACAGATATACGGCCCAGACAGTTTTACGCCCCTGTTGTTTCTGATGCTTCCAGTAGGGGGAGGCTGTAATATGAGCCTAACTATATATCAGAACTTGCAGCGTGATACAGACAGGCGATTTTTACTTTCTATCATTACATTAACCCATAAGCCTTACCCAAACCCATACCCTAACCTTAACCACTCAGAAACCTTGCTGTTAAGTCCATCTAAAATATATTAAGATTACCTTCAGTATTTACAGTGAGGAAATGTTACATCAGAAATACATTAGTTTGGCGATCTTTACTTTCTATCATTACATTAACCATAAGCCTTACCCAAACCCTTACCCTAACCTTAACCACTCAGAAACCTTGCTGTTAAGCCCATCTAAGATATATTAAGAATACCTTCAGTATTTACAGTACTGAAATGTTACGTCAGAAATACATTAGTTTGGAAACGTGCTGAAAGACACAAAAATATCCTTCTAACCCTACTGGACGCATTAGGAATAACAGGGGCCTAAAACTGTTCAATGGGCCGTAAAACTGTACCCTGGGCCGTATATCTGTCGGCTCCAGGTCTGCAGCCTCCCCATATAGGCTGAAAGTGGTGTTGGAAAGCCAGTAGGGGGCACTCTTCCCTCTGGTCTAAAGATCATTCCCAATGCCCCAGGGTAGTGATGGGGACATCTGCCCTGTATAGAGTTCCGTCTTTTGGATGGGACGTTAAACGGGTTAACCAACCAGGCCTCACTTCAATCATGGCCACATAATAATCCTTCTCATTACTAATTGGCATATATAATAACTAATCTCCCCGCCTAATAGCTGATGTGTGGTGAGCGTTCTGGCGAAAAATGGCTGCCGTCCATCACCCAAGTGGGTGCTACACATTGGTGGTGGATGAGATGGGCTTTCCCCCTCACTGTGTAAAGCACTTTAAGCTCCTTGAAAAGCACTATATAAGTTGAACTAATTATTTTTTATGTACTTTTACCTGCATTGTGTGTGGTTGGCATTATAGTTGCTTGGGGAAGTAGCCAGTGTGAAGTTGACATAACCCTCCAGATTGCCATCGTTATTATAGCTGTAGTAGAGGCGAGGCAGGAAGTCGGTAGTGAAAGCTATTAGGAAAGCCTGTTAAAGAGTCAGGAGAGTGCATTACATTAGGTAAGCAATAAGGCACGAGGGGGTGTGGCCCATATACCACAGCTAAGTGCTGTTCGTAGGCACGACACACCGTGGAGTGCCTGTACACAGCGCTTAGCCCTGGTATATTGGGTATATATCCCAAACCCCCGAGATGCCCATTTGTCCATATAAACCGGTTACCCATGGTATACTCTCTCATTTACCACAGCTATCAGCCAATCAGCAATCACGATTCAAACCTCCCAGTTTCTAATGCGCTGACAGTCAGTACGGACACACGCACACATGCTCACATTACTGATTACAGCGACGTGGGTGATGACTTGTAGGATGTCCATCCATATACCGATGTCTTGAGCCTGCTCCACGACAGGCCGTCTATACTGGCACACGAACTTCTGGGCATCTAGACGCACCTCCACCCAGTTATTAATCAGGGCGAACAGTGGAGCAAGGGGACATGCTGCCACAAAGATGGTGATGAAGCCAAACTGCAACACTGGGAAGAAAAAGTGGGCAGTCAGTTTTTAATTGTCAGTGTTTAATTTAAATTCAGTTTTTTTAATTGTATTTCTCATGCTGTCTGAATTACATTTGTTTTTGAATGTGCATTAGATATCTTCAGGGTTGTATTTCAGCAGAATATGGTAGTTACTATTCACTAAAGAAGGTAGAAACAATAATCGGTGGTCTAGTAGGTTACAGTAACGTCAATGTATATAATGCAATTTTAGAAGGGCATCTAATAATTAAAATAGGTAAGATGCATTTGATATCTGACACCATTCTTACCCTCTAAGCAATTGAGGTTGAAAAGATGTTGAAAAGACGTTGAAAAGACATTGAAAAGACGTTGAAACGACGTTGAAAAGACGTCTTTGTGGTTGAAAAGACATTGAATAGACGTTGAAAAGACATCTTTCAAAATATTTTGCTCAGTGGGTACCTACTATTTGGTCTTTTAATACTGTTTTGGATTTGATTTATGGTTGTGATGTTATTTTTAAGCATTTTGCCCATTACAGACGTAGGCAACTTCATGTCCACCCAGTCAGTAGAGACATGGAAAGCAGACACACAGGAGGGGGAACATATAGACAGTAAAGCAGAATGTAATTTGTATTTGCAAAGAAGCTTCCTGATCCTTTGCTTCAGAGATACGTTTGATGAAATGACGGAGAAAAGGAGGTTTCTCAGCCACCCTTTTGTATAAATTAAAATCTAATCGAAGTCGAACAGCCCCCATTAGACTCGTTTCCAAATGTCAAGCCAATTCTGATGAAAAATGAAACGCATACACTCCCAAAACGGTTCTTCGGTTGTCCAATAGTTCAGAAACATTTGACCAGTAGTCAGGTGAAACTTGAGGAGGATGGGCTCATATTAAAGTATGGACTGGAGTAAATGGAATGGAGTTAAACACATTAAACCCAATGTGAGATACCATTACATTAACTCCAGTCCAGACATTAATATGACTGCTTCCTCTTCAAGTAATGTGCATTGGCCTTCATTGGAACCAAAAAGGGTTCTTCTGGGAACCATAAAAAGGATATCCCTATGGCAGGGATGTCAAACCGGTTCCACGGAGGGCCGAGTGTATGCTGGTTTTTGGTCTTTCCTTTCAATTAGAGCCCAATTAAGAACTAGACTGCCAGGTGAGGGGAGATCTTAACCTATTAGTAACCTATTCAATCAGTCAGGTACAAGGTAAGAGCGAAAACCTGCATACACTCAACCCTCAGTGGAACCGGTTTGACACCTGTGCCCTATGGGGACAACTCAATAATCCTTTTTGGTTTACATCTTTAGATTGTAGCGACCAGATAATTGATAACAAGCAACCACAGAATGATTGATTAGATTAGATTACTGTACTTCGGTGAACCAAACGTTTGGCCAATTCGATTCCAAAACCATGCAACGTTTTTAAAGGAGTCCCATGTTTACAGTGTCATCTCCCAGAGCAGACTGAGTCATGGACTGAGTAGGTTTAATACAGCAATGTCTATGAACTACATACACATTCTACATCATTGGAATAAATGGATAGGAAAATTGATTGGAGAAAACAGGAAATAGTGCAATAACAGTCTAGAGCAATAGTCTAGGGCAATACAAAAACTCCTGGTAGCCAAGCTTAAAAAGCAAGGCACTAGTTAGCCTAGCAGAGACATTTGTTTAGCTCTGCGAGCTTTTTGGGTTAAAACATGCAATTTACTTTAACCTAGAGCTTCATTTGTTAGGCTACATTTGTGTGCAGGATGGATGTGAAACTCACCCCGGTCTAGGTCCAAGAATACTATGATTATTGAATGAGTAAAGACATAAATATATATAAATATATTGTTGTACCTAGTTACCTGTATGTTGCTTGCCATCCTCAAAGGCTTAAATGAATGAACTAATCAAGACAAACTTTAATAGCACACTTTTACTCATAATTCTAAAGTTTACTCTAAGTAACATTGCCCCCGTTGATGTGCTAGCCCATTAAATATTAGCGGATATTCAGACAACCACATTAAGTCTGAATCTGAAAATAAATGTGAATTAAATTTTTCTGTTGCAAATTGTTTCAAATCGTTGCCCTATATGAACAAGGCCCTGGTGGACGCTCACCCATTTCCAGGTACTCATCAAAAAGTCCCTCGCAGAGCAAAAGCTCATAGTCTGTCTCCCAGGGGTCAAGCTTCTCATCTTCATGCGTCTTTCCCTTCACTTCCACCTCTTCATCTTCTGCTGTAACCTTAGGATGGATCTTGCGCCTCTGCCACCATGCCTTGATTTTACTAGAGACAATCAGTGCATAGATCATTTTTTGGGGTTTAGAAAATGACAAGAGGTCATTGATCAAAGATTTTACATTTGAGTTCTTATGAAAAGTAAGTGCGTGTTTTATGTAAATAAATGCAGTTTAGATTTGATTAAAAAAAAGCTGATTAGTGACTCACGGAATGATGAACTCCTGTATGTTGTTGATAAGTTGTTTGCCCACCATTATGACCAGTAGTTCCTGGGCCAATTCAATGAGACAGCCTCCAGCCCCACACTGAAATCAACGATACACACTTACAGTTATGCTCACACATCTACACACAAACACGCAAGCATGCACGCACGCACACTGCTGATAAAAGAGGTCAGGGTGCATATTTGTAATGAACTTCACAGCATCAGTGAATATTTCTGTTTTTAAGTTTCGGTACGTTAGGACAACACTCACGTCCTCATTTCGTATTCCCAGTAGTGTGTAGTAGTTGCCAGGGAACCCAACAAACCTGCAAATATAGATATAGATATTCTCTGAAGATGAGCCACATTTATTGTACTTTTATTTTACTGTGAGAGACTTTACTATTCAGCCCTCATACTCAACTCTGGACCTCAAAGCAAATTCCACTCCACTTTTTCATTGCAACCCACTAATCTGGGACTTATTTAGACCTGGGACACCAGGTGAGTCCAATTAACGTTGAGGTAGAACAGAAAACCAGCAGGTTCCAAACCCTGTAGGGTTAGAGTTGAATACCCCTGCTATACAGTACGATAAGCTGCTAGACACAATTCCATATTCAAGGCTCATTCATGCCTTATGGTGGTCTGACTGACTCACCTGCCTTTGAAAAAGGATATGTAGATTGGGGAGGAGTAGAAGTTGACAAACTGGAAGACGAATACCTTCAGAATAAACATGTCCTCGTATTTAGTCTGTGTGCGATGCATCTCTGGTGATCACAAAACAAACAGAAGCAGCAAACATTGGCCTTTAAATCGACACATTTATTTTCCATCTGCCCGATAATAGACAATGGCTGAACTTCCTGTCTCACCCCAGCGAGTCAGGAAATGGGCCAGGTAGATGTAGACACGGGACAGCATTAGAATCACTAGCAGGTTGAGCACGGAGCCAGACAGACTGGCGATCCTTCCAGCCTGCCCACAAAGCAACAGTACAGAGGTTCATTCAGTTGAGTACTTAAAGCAGGGCTGTAGGTTCTATCTGAACCCAGTTGGGAGTAACCTAATTTATCTTTCATTTAACTAAGTATTATAAAAAATTATTGAATCTGTTTTGATAAATTAGGCCTAAAGATTAGATCGGCAGATCTCCAGGAAGAGAGTTCGCCAGCTCTGTCACTTTTTTGGTTAAGAAATACTGTAGAAAGAGATTTTATCAATGCCTAATGAAGTGATTAATGGATCTACTATGGTGAATCTAGAAATCTGGAATTGCATCTACATTATTTCAATAGGTTGTTTAGACAGAATAGAAACTGGAGAGAGAATACATTAATGTGGGAGAGGCAATATGTGTGAACCTTTTTGACAAATACAGTGGAATAATTCATGGTAATTTGTTTTAATGTCAGTTTATCTTAAATGTTATATTAGATAAAACAATCACCTACAAAAATTGCATGACCATTTCCGGAGATGTATAATAATAACATAAGCAAACAGTAGATTGACACTATCATAGAAGGTCTAAAGAAGAACTCACAGAAAAGATGAGGAAGGTACTATTAGATTTGTAGATGATGATGCTCAGAATCACTCTGTAAAGTATTATTGCAATCACGAACATCAGCACTATGGCCACCTGTGAGGGACAAAATGCACCAGGGATGAAGTCGGGATTTCTGCTAAATTCTTGATTATTTGTGTCATTAATTAGTCCTAAAGTAAGGGCTACACGAATTATAACGGGCCTCATAATAACATTTAAATAATGACACATGTCTATTTATATACAGTACATGATCGTGGGATAAAAGTGTGCATCTTTGGCAGAGCCGAGGGCCAGGAATAAGAACACTGTCCTTACCATTATTACAATAACCATACTGCTGGTCAGGGTGCGGTGAAAGCGGCGGTTGTTTGGGAAGTAAGGCTCCTCTGCGCCAGTCACAGGGTTACGCATGGTCATAGGGGCCAAGGCAGTGAACTCTGGCCTGGGGCGCTCCTAATAACAACAGGTCAAAGGTGAACAATGTTTCTCATTGTTTCTATAGCTCAATGACAAAACAGCTGAAAAGAAGCGATTAGAAACTATTGATCTATTTCTCTTTCCAAAACTAGCATCACTGCCATCATACAGTACTGCATGTACACTACCTCAAGTTCCTCAAACTCTGAACAGTCCCATCGGTGGGTTAGTACTGCGTTGGTACGCTTCCAGTACTCCAGGAAGGTGACGGCCCATAGAGCCATGAAGATACTGAAGAACACCGTCCCCCCATTGTCAAACAGCAGCCCTGCCTGTGAATAGAGAATTGCCATTAAAGTGTGTAGTACCAAGTCATCGGCAGTCTGCGATAGACTGAGTTAAGTACACAATAATGTACCAGTAACTACATTCAATTATGCCATCATGCAGATACACATGAACAAGCACTCACATGCGTTTTCGTGCGCTCTCATGCGCTCTCGTACGCTCTCGTGCACTCTCGTGCGCTCATGCGCTCTCACACACTCTCACACGCTCTCACGCGCTCTCACACGCTCTCACGCACTCTCATGCACTCTCATGCCAACCTAAACACACACCTTGAACGTGCCACAGATGCTGGAGAGGTTCCAGTAGGAGCAGATGTTACACAGAGGACACATGAGAAACTCGTTCCCACTGTGACATATCTCCTGCCTAGGGGACAGGACAGATATGTGAAAAGGTTATCAGAAGCTTTGGTGATACAGTTGTTATCAGTGAAATATTGGGTTTCAACCCAAACCTGAGCAACTAATACACTCATTGGGAGTATAATATTCCAGCCAGTAGTTTATTCTACAAAACAGTTTTGTTACTGGAACATTTACTGTAACTTTGATGAACTCTGGGTAAAACTGGGCATACCAGTAACCTGATGAACTCTGGGTAAAACTGGGCATAACCAGTAACCACAAAAGTTGTTCATGACATTTCTTGGGCAACCTTTATCATTTGAACTACACCAGTTAAACCGACGGCCAACCTTTACCCTTCAAATGCAGCGAGCTGATGACCAATCAGGATCTATCTACGATGACACAGGAATAGGACAAATGGAAACGATGCGACTGTAATGGAAATGTTAGTTATTTCTTTACGTTTTTTATTAAAAGAATGAATTGTAATAATACAATTATTTTAAATAATCAAACCTCAATGGCAACAATCACAAACAGAACTTATCACTCAGCACAAACAAATTTTCTTGTTAATTTAGACAGAGACTGAAGAAGTATGATCCTATACTCCCTCATTTCTTTGATAGAGTTTAACCATTATTTCATTCATAATGTAAATTCGGGGACCAATGCTATGAATGACTGCATTAGAAAATGATGGGCCCTCATCAGTGTTGCCATGTCCACGGTTTTCTAGACAAATTGGGCTATTTTTAAATCATTTTGGCAGAAAATATAGTGGTCGCTGGTTGCGTTTTTTTGTGGCTATTTTTTAACAACCACAGCTGCAGCATTGTCCTTTACATAAATAAATGTGACCAAGGCTGTATGTTGCAGCCTGTGCCAGGTGTGGGAGGAGCTACTGCGTGTGATGTGTAGTAGAGTGAGGGAGAGAGTAGATCGTTTTGAGAGAGAGAGTGCTAGTGCATATTCAGGGTGAGCGGAACAGAAAAATGCGACATGCGCCCGCATGGCGCAAACGTCACGATAATTGATGCGATTGGTTTAGTGCCTACAAAACGAATTAAGTAAAAAGCTTTATTTTGCACCATTTTTTAATTTTGTTGGCCCTTCAGGGGTATTCATCAGAAAGTAGAAATCAGAGTGCATCACAGTACACTATAGAAATGTGAGGAAGAAAAAAAACATGTTTTTTTTTGTGAAGACAAATCGTGTTTACTAGCTAGACACCTAAACATCATTTAATTTTCTGAATGTCAGGGAAATGGACAAAATATGGAAGAAAATATTGCAAAGACTGGGAAAAAGAAAAGGGTTTAATGAAATGGATTAGGAGCATCCCAGCAGATGACAGTAAAGCACAATAAGCGTATGTGATAGCAAAATAAGTAAACTTTTTATTGAAAACACTAACAAATAATAATAATAATAATAAAATAATTTGTATAGATTCAAAAAAGTAAAGTGTTGCAGTAAACACCAGGAGAAAAGTACTGTGAATTTAGATGAACAGCGAGTTGAGTTATTGTCAAAAGTTCAGTTATTGTCAAGTTGCGATACATCTGTAAAGTCTCATTCTTGCTAATCCTTGAACTCATCATCCCATGATCATCTTTGTATTTCCATTTGACTCTGACACTGTACGTCAGGGGTGTCAAACCAGATCCACAAAGGGCCTAGTGTCTGCAGGTTTTCGCTTTTACCTTGTAACTGAATGATTGAATGTCACTAATTGGTTAGGATCTCGCCTCACCTGGCAGTCTACGTCTTAATTGGGCTCTAATTGAAAGGAAAGACCAAAAACCAGCATACACTCGGCCCTCCGTGGAACCGGTTTGACACCTGTGCTGTACGTGGAGATATTTAAAGGCAAGATATAACCATGATGTGGAATGAACAAATATATACTTTGAAATTAAGAGAATAGGGGAAAAAAACACCTTTAAATGTACATTGTGGAAAAAAGTACTGGAATTATTAACTTAGTGGCGACGTAAACAAATTGGGCTAGTTTTAAGGCTTTTTGGGCAGTTTTTGAGCAGTCATTGGGCTAGAATTTTCTGGTTGACCTGGCAACCCTGGCCCTAATGTATGAGGTAATTTTCCTGTCATACTCACGCAGGTGTATCAGTGACCGTCTGCCATATCCCAAACAGAAAGACCAGGGTGCCCACCACAGCTGCTGGGAGCAGCCAGCCAGTGTAGAATCCTACAAGGAAGAAACAGGAAGTTAATAAAGAGCAATGTCATCATGTCTTGTGATATGTGTTGTTTACTGTTTCATTTGATGTTTGAATTCGGTCAGTGGTGGTAGGGCTAGATACTCATAACATGAGTATGTGTGCCACAAACAAAAAAATGTAGTATTATAAATATGTATGTTCTTCTGTTTCATTTAGTCTTGACAATGCATTTTCTTTCACAATAGCAATATCCTTGACAGTATGTATATTTATTCATGTGCCAGACCACACCCACATGACGGTTCAATGGTCAGTAGAGGCTGTTATTTTTTTAATCAAATTCTCTTTAAGAAAACATGATCAGTGCTGATGTGTACCCAGCCAGGCAAAGTAAAGTGCTATCTTCTCTCCGTAGTACTCTCGTATGTGGTCCAGTGGCTGGTACTTCCTCCAGCAGGACCAGGCAGCCCAGTACTTGTGGAGGATCTGTCTCATACTCAGGGACTGAGGAGGCAGTGACACACCCTCTGGGATCTCAAAAGGACCCTACAGGGGAATCAGAAGATGGCGGCTGGTTAACTCTTCGACTGTTGGGGTTACATTCGTTTCGAAAGCAACGTCAATTCTGACTGGACACTTAACGTCATAGAAGATGTCAGGACATCTCATTTATCTCATGAGTATAGCAATATTATGACTACGGTAATATGTTGCATGTACACATAAACCATTAATAAACAGTCAAACAATATACATTTCTAGATAAAAATTAATATCATAAATCTTTTGGGGGGCACATAATTACAACGTCAGATGTATCATATTATTAAAATGAAATTCATAGTTCTTTCTCAGTAGATCCATTTCATAATTGTTTTCACATTAGGTAAACTCTACATGTAAGGTTAAGAAATGTTTATATTTCTCCCTAGCGAAACATGTACCTGCCAAACAAATATTTTGCATGTGGGTGCATGCTTTAGAATCTTAAGGATTTTAATAGCTTTTAAAATCTGCCTTCTGGATTCACAGTGGAAAGTTCTTACAAACATGATATGATCTTGTTCTGATCAGTGTAGTGCAGTCAGTTTAAGAGTAGGACATGTTTCTCTGTGTTCATGAAAAACACAAACTATATAAAAAATAATATACATACATATTCAAAATATATAATAATTAATTACTAAGTGATTCCGGTGGATTTTATGCTTAAAATCCAAAGATCTGCTGAAAAGCTGCTTCAAAACCATATTAACCTTAAGCAGAAGGGTGTGTCAGCGGCTGAAACATGTTGATGGATGAACAGTTCATACATGGGCGTGTTTTCTAGCACTCAACTTGTCATCATGGAGACTGTTGATTACATTTCTGAAGTAGATCCAAATAAATTTTTAAATTGGAAAGAATACAAATATTTTGTTCTAATGTGTGGTTTATTAGTCAGAGAATCTTACCAGTAATGGAAATAGAAAGGCTGCTAGATTTAATTATTCATTTTAACTGCTCACAGGTCACTGATGTAAATTACAATGTGTTCTCGGTCCAAAAAAGTGGTAAAAAGGTTTCAAATCGTATCACTTCCATCCGTGCTGTTTGACACCTGTTGTTTTATTATTTTGTTTTGCCACGTTTATTGCACAAAATAATTTGTTTATGACATTAGAAATCAACATTTTATCCTTCCATCCATGGTATTGGGAACACTTACCTCATGAAGGGGGTAAGCAGCTGTGAAAACATGTTCAGTGACCAGCCTGTCGATTCCAACGTGTCCTCTTTCTAATGACCCATACGGCGTCCGTGATAAAATCTCATACATCTACATCAGAGAAAGAAATGTGCAGTTGTTCTAAATGAGAAAAATATTATTCTACCAAAGCGGTTCATGGGTTAAATACATCAGATGTGTCAGTTAGATGTTGACTTCAGTGCATGCATTCGGTGGATATACATTACAGTACCCTGCAATATTTTAACGCACAGTCATCAAAATGTATTTAAATGTATCGCCGTAGGGAAGTGGTATTATACTGAGTTTAATCTGCCTAATGGATTTACCAAATAAAAAACTTGGCTTTCTATTTGTTTTTAATGTTGTTTCCCTTTTACATTCTTTCTTTATATTGCCTTAGCTCAGCTCAAAGAGCCAGTATGACAGAGGAAATGCATGGCTGTGTGTTCTTATCACATACTATGTCAAGGAGAATTAAAAAGCATTTCCATTCAGTTGAAATCTGGTAAATCTAGCTGAAATGGTCCACTCACCACCTGGTGTCTCTGGGTTGTCTTGAAGAATGTCTCTTTATTATTACTGCCCAGAAACCTGAAGCCACACAAATTTGCACAAATTTAAATCATTAAGCCACCACTCTTTTCTACAGCGACTTAAGGCAGTGATTTCATACATTATTCATTCTTTTTTTAGGCGGGGGTTGTTATCAAAGTAAATGTGATAATCACTATACTGTCTAAATACAGTTCAAAATATAATTTTGATACCATAACATGGGTAATCAGTCTTTGCTTAAACAGCTCTGTCTATGAATTTCAGAGGTAACATTTCTCCAGCCGTATCATTTAGCTTTTTACAGAAACCGGTTTGGAAGGAAGATTTGTTATCATTTTAACAGCTGATGCTTGCTATAAATTTTGGATATACATGTTTGACTTGGTCACCTTGCTCCATCCAATGTTCACTGACGATATATTTTACACCAACTTGACGGATCATTTCTATCTTAACCCATTCATTAAGCGGTAATTTAATTTGATGTTCTTTCAATAAAGACAGGCGCTAAGCAAAGTATTTTTTACCTCTCCACTTTATTGGTGCGGAACTGGCAGGTGTAATAGTCCGGCGGCATGTTGGGCACATCCTGTCTCATGATGTTTGGGATTTTAGCTTTCTTAAGCATAATCTCTGACCAGTTGTAGTTTGGTGTGGTGACCACCTATAGTGTATACAGCAAAAGTACAGTATGTTATTTTGCTGTGGTTGTCCAGGAAGACTAGTTAATTGACTGTAACTGAACACTGCTCATCGTTATGGCAAAAGCTAATCCGATTGTTCTCTAATGGAAATGTTTTCAATCATTGATCAACCTTTTTTTCCTGTACCTGCTGATTTCAAAAGTGATTTTGCTAACATTTGAAATGTCTCAGTATGTGAGAGGAGACTGGAAACACGTGAACCAAGTTAGCAGACTGACCTGTAGAGGAACTCGGAGGCTGATCTCCTCTGCATAGTAACACAGGACTTCCCAGGGGGCGCTCAAGAGCACATATGTGATTTTCTTCTTAGCTTGAAGAACCTCCCTCTGGGGTAGGATCAAACAGGGAAGTAGAAATCACCATGTTTAGGATTTGGTTATTCCAATTTAAAATCTTTTTATTGACTCTAAAATAAGCTAACCACATTATTAGAAAAGTTTAATATCACATTATATAATGCAATTATTGTGAACTGGGAGTTCAGTGTTTTACAGTCATTAAAAAGTATTTGTCCACTGCAAATGTTGCTATTATTAAAGCAAATAGAAAAGTGGACCAAAATGCTTCCACAAGATAGAGACTACATAAGTAAGTTGTAGCAAACAGTGCTCACAACAATTTACTGAGTGTATGTGGCAATCACATTAATTGTTCACTCAGGTTGCCTGTATTTAATATTTTGTTTCAGATAAAAAAGTTTTGAATTTGTAAGGGGAGCAATTTGTACTGCACCTTGTTAATGCAACCACCCAGTAGAAAGGACATGTTAAATGACAAGACTGACTAGCTCTGTAAATATTGACTATCTTTCGTCTTACAGCTGAATCCTTGAGTGTGCAGTTTACTGATGAACCAGGACTTATCATGGGTTACATGTCCTGTATTGGAACAGGGTTTGTTTCCTTGTTATAGCCTTAATAGAGGCTGAAAGTTGTTTTGGTCTGTTCATATCCATACAAAAATGTGTGGCTCTAGTGAGTCCAACAACTCTGTTGCTCTCTTACCTTCTCCTGTTTGATGTTACATGTTTGAAGTCTGGCCAGGAATTCTTCTCTCCACTGAATGTGTGAGTCTTGAGTGGTAGGACTTGGCTTGTCGTGGCTTGCCAAACTCTCCTCCCAAACTAACACAAAGTCTGGGGGACCAAGCATGTACATGATTTTATCTGCATGTTACACACACTCATGCAGTGGAATAGTAGCACTGATGTTTTCAGACTAAGAGTGTCATTGGTTTGAATACAGGTGGGTTCAGGATTTGCCCCAAAACCTCAAAAGTTTTATTATTTACCATGAATTCAGATGGACTTGAAAAAACATGTTTTTTCCAAGACAAAATATATCCAAAATGATTCAGATAAATTGATAACAGATTATCTAATTCTGTCACATTAAAAAATTATGCAGAAATCCTCACCTTGCTTCTGAAAGCAAAGAGGAAATGTATGTTGCATAAAAAATTACATTGAACTGTAATTTTGTCACCTTAACACATTCATTAAAATATCTCTCACTTTAAAAATAAAACAAACACCTTGTGAAATGAGGTGTACTGTATGCAATTGTAAAAGTGACAGGAAACAAAAACCCTATATATATATATATATATATATATATATATATATATATATATATATATATATATATATATATATATATATATACTGGTGGGTGACTTGAAATCTTGACATGAAGACTTCCCTTTACTTTCATTGTGTGTCTTGAAGGGTGTGACTTTTACTTTATTGATTTTAGTCATAGCATGCCATGTGCACATGCTATCTACAATTAGCATTGTCACTATTTTGAGTCCATTTCAGCTGGTGGTGACAGTTTGTGGCTTGTTATGAAACAAATGTTTTTCTAATGTAGTGCTACACAACTAGCCCCTAACTTATATAACTTAAACTATGACATAGTTTTGCCTTTTTTTTAGTTTGTCCAATTTCTCCATTGATAAAATGTTATCTCATTTACTCCCAATTTTGTTGGATCCAATTAGTCCAAAACAGAGTAGAGAAAAACATAGAAAATATGCAATATGGTATAGCTCGGTATTTGAGGCTGAGTTAACTGTTAGCTACTCGGCAGGTAAAATTGCAATGCAACACCATAGCTAGCCAGTTTCACAGAGGATGGAGAGAAAAACAGGGGAATAAAGTTCAAAATAGAGTTACTGTGTACTTAACAAATATTAGAATGCTCTTACTACTGAGTTGTGGTTGTTTCACCCAGCTAGCTAGCTTCTCCTAAATTAATGCACACTTAGCTACTGTAAGTCCCTCTGTTTAGGCTTGATAATAATTTAGCAATCATTGTTGTTTTGTAACTAAATAATTTTTTAATTAACTATAGTGTAAAAGCAGCTCTAGCTATACTGCCACTGTATGTTAAGAAACGTTATGCAAATGTCTATTATAACACTTCGGAATTAATCTGCATTACCATAAATTGGTAAAACATTTGATCTGATCTAAATAACAACAATAGACAAACACAGTCTGCTTAACCTAATGGCTAACAAATCATCATATATTTTCATGTCATTATTGAACACAGCCTGTTCAATAATGACACTATATCTCCTTGGACAGATCTGTGGGATGGCGATGGGCACGCACATGGTTCATCCAACCACATGTCGCCCGAGCCGCCAATTCCTTTTGCACTGTTCACCCATCACAAAAGCATTTAATCGGCTCATGCACGGGATGATTACGCTCACCGACTATACTTCCGCAATTGCATTTACAGGTGCCCGATCCGAATACCAGGAGTCACTGTAGAAGGATAGATAATCTGACTTATCTAACCCAAATTCCGGGCAGCGCTAGCTATGCCAATTTTCAGCTGACTCGAGCAGGAGGCCTGGGGAAAGTCAGAGAGGCTTGAACTCATGACCATTGTGACATAGACTGTCCTGCAATGCAACAAATTAGCCCACTACACCACCATTCCTCTTTACAAAACAGTTCAGCTCAGCAATATTCCTGGGATATCTGGTTTGAATCACTCTCGAGGTCATGCCACAGCGTCTCAATCGGGTTGACATCAGGACTGTGACTAAATCATTCAAAAGCGGGTATTTTCTTTAAGCCATTCTGTTGTTGATTTACAACACAATACACTTTATTTTCCCTAAAGGGAAGTTTGTCTTGGACTCAATGCTGTAGTTCAGTTGGTACTCTGAGTGGAGGATATGTGATGGGTCAGAAACTATGTTCGGGGCCTGTCCAATAACAGACTGCTCATAGATGACCTGACGGGATGGGTGTTGCTTGACTCACATAACCTTCAGAGCGGTTTGTACCAGACAAGAAGTGTGTAACCTTAGCTCTACCGACAGATTCACAAACCATGCACTAATTCCATTTTGTAGAATGCTTTCCAGCACAGCGTCATAATAAAAGAACAACATCATCTTTCTCTCCACTCCAAAAACCCTCTGCCTATTTAAAAAGTACAGACTCTGCTGTATTCTTGAGCATGAACTTTCAACATAGACCTTCCCACTCAATGAACGATCGATATGGACCCAAGGTGCTTGTAAGAGCACACTTGAGTAATGGGTTGACAGTGGATGACCACTGGACTGTGGTCACCAACTTCCCTTGGATCAAACACCATCGCCTCTGTCTTTTTCACATTTAAAATCAAATTATTTAAATCACGCCATTGTATAATGCTTTCAATTTTAGAGTTGTAAACTGATGGGATGCTTCCTTTGTGCAATAAGCCAAAGATGGCAGTGTCATCAGAGAATTTGATAACATAGTTCACACGGCTGCTATTCACATATTCATTTGTATATAATGTGAATAGTACACTGTAAACCCGAATAGTAAGCAGAACTCAAAAAAATAACGGGAACTGATTACCTCAAAGTTTTAGAGTTCATGAAATTAACAGTCACTGTACCATAATTTAACTTTTTTCACAACATTTCCAAACAAAATGTACAAAGAGAGACTCAGAAAAACATTACACTGATTAAGGGAAGTCACAGTGAATCTAATATGGACAGTATTTTGTTTGTAAAGCTGCGCATAATATTATACTAAATTGAAATGGACTTAAGTTTCATGGCCTCAAAATGAAAAAAGTCACTTTAAATGTTTGAAGGTATTTTAAGTATTCTGAACTCAATTGAATATGCCTTTTGAGTTCTGCTTACTATTCGGGTTTACAGTGTACTGCTGAGGTCACACAGCCCTGTGGAGCCCCTATGCTTCTAGTTCAAGACTCTGAGAGAAGTTTATTGACCCTAACATCCTGGGTAAAATTTGTTAAAAAAACAATAGTACCATTTAATAATAAAGGCGTTGATACCAATCTGACTCATTTTCTGAATCAATAGGTGGGGCTGTAGTGTATTAAAAACAGGGCCTAATGTAGGCCTTTGGGTCTTCTAAACACTTTAAGATCAGATGAACAATGCTATTGTTCAATTGACAGCTTCATCTGTACCTCGCTTATGGCTGTTTGGCAAAATGAAATCGACTTAATAATGAATTCACTTCCTCTCCAAGCAAGGACACCATACACCTCTCAAAACATTTCATAACAATCGAGGTCAGCGCTACAGATCTAAAATCATTATTTTCTGTAGAACAAGGTTTTTTAGGGGCTGGCACAATCAGGGCAGCTGATGGGGACAACAACAGGGAATGTTGTCCCGGGCCCAGTACTGAGGGGGGCCCCAAATTTTGATTTTGCACACAGTCATTTTTTTTTGCGCGGGGCCCTAAATGTGGAGTTTTGTCCCGGATCCACGGATTCCTGTTGGCAGCCCTGGGCACAATGATGGATTTTTTGTGTGGGAATAGTGTAGGAATCAACAGATTTCTGAAAGATGGGGCACCAAGCTGGTGTAACCTCCTCTGCACAAGTCTTTAAGAGAAGTGCAGATATGCCATCAAAGCCTATGAACGTTTTCACACAGATACTTTTAAAGAGTGATTCCATTTTTCATCCATACTTCTGTGCTTTGGGTTGTTGTCCTGTTGATTCATCAAGTTTCTATTGGCGAACAGATGGGCTTATTTTCTCATATAAAATGTCTTGATAAACTTAGGAATTCATTTTGCACTGTGCTCTCGCAGTCATCTTTACAGGACGGACACTCCTAGGGAGTCTAGCAACAGTACTGAGGTTTCTCCATTCATAGACTATTTGTTTCTGTGTGGCCTGGTGAAAATCAAGGGTTTTAGAAATACTTTTGTAATCCTTTCCAGCTTTATGCAAGTAAACAATTCTTCATCTTAGGTCTCCTGAGATCTCATTTGTTTGAGGCAAGGTTCATATCAGGCAATGTTTCTTGTAAATAAAAAACTAAAAATGTGTGTTTTTTATAGGTCAGGTCAGCATTTACCAACATGACAAATCATGTCTCATTGATTGGACTCCAGTCTAGCTGACTCCAATTAGCTTTTGGAAAGCCTAGGGGTTCACATACAGTACATCTTCCATCCTGCACTGTGAATGTTTAACTTATGTATTCAACAAGAAAAACACTATGACTTTTATTTTAAGCAGACTGTATTTGTGCTATTGTTGTGACTTGTTGAAAATCCTATAACATTTTATTACCAATTTATGCTGTAATCCAGGTAAATTTAAAGGGTTAACATTTGTCTCATCACAATATATAAACTCAGCAAAAAAGAAGAAATGTCCTCTAACTTCCAACTGCTTTCATTTTTCAGCAAACAGAACATGTGTACATATTTGGATGAACATAAAAAGATTCAATTACAGGAATGATCGATCATTATTAAAAACACACCCAAGTGTCAACTAACCAAAGGAGCAAATATGACCCATTAATTAGCAATTGAACTAAGACATAAACTGAACAAGTTCCACAGATGTAACCGACAGAAATGGAGTAATGTGTCCCTGAGCAAAGGCGGGGTGGGGGTCGAAATCAAAAGTAATAGTCAGTATCTGGTGTGGCCACCAGATGCATTCCGCGATATCTGGTGATTGTGCATTTATAATTTAAACAATATACTACACATCCGGACTAAATTGGGGGTAATAAATAGTAGTTTTGCAACATTGCGGACTGTATCTTTAAGCATCTTCTATCTTCTCCTCATGAACCAGATTTGAAAGTTCTTGCTGTGTGATGTTACCCAGTCTTCCAACAAGACACCTGCAAGTTCCCTAATTTTTCTGCCGGCAATGGCCCTAGCCGATCCCTCAGGTCCCAGATGTGCTCAATGTGATCGAGATCCGGGCTCTATGCTGGCCGTGACAGAACACTGCTATGCCTGTATTGAAGGAAACCATGCACAGAACAAGCATTATGGCTGGTGGCATTGTCATGCTGGAGGGTCATGTCAGGATGAGCCTAGAGGAAGTGTTCCACGTGAGGGAGGAGGATATCTTCCCTGTAACACACTGCAATTGCCTCCAATGACAATGCTGTGACACAAGAGCACTGGTGAGGACCTGTCTTACTACAGGCCCTCAGCCCAGCCTCTCTCAGCCTATTGTAGACAGTCTGAGCACTGATGGAGGGATTGTATGTTCCTGGTGTAACTCGGGCAGTTTTTTTGCCATCCTGTACCTGTCTCGCAGGTGTGATGTTCGGATGTACTGATCCTGTGAAGGTGTCGTTACACATGGTTTGCCACTGTGAGGATGATCAGCTGTCTGTTCCATGAAGCGCTGTTTTAGGCGTTTCACAGTACGGACATTGCAATTTATTGCCATGGCCACATCTGCCGGCCTCATGCCTCCTTGCAGCATGCCTCAAACACGTTCACGCAGGTGAGCAGTGACGCTGCGCATCTTTCTTCTGGTGTTTTTCAGTCAGTAGGAAGGTCTCTTTAGTGTCCTCAACATTGTATAACTGTGACCTTAGTTTCCTACATTCTGTAAGCTATTGGTGTCTTTTAGTGACCGTTCCACAGTTGCATGTTCATTAATATTTTTGGTAAAAACAAGAATGGAAAACATTGTTTAAACCCTTTACAATGAAAATCTGTAAAGTTATTTGGCTTTTTACGAATTATCTTTAAAAAAAGGGACGTTTCTTTTTTTCAGAATTTATAAAGCAAAAACTCTATGAGTAGAGAGTGCGATTGTATCATGATCACATGGAGGTTACTACAAGTAGTATTAAATGTTTTTTCTCATGTAAATTGCTATCTTAATTTATATTACAATGAAGTGGGAAGGAACAAATTTATCCCTTGCATTCCCAACCGTCAATAACAATTGGTCTCCACTGGATTCATTATCAATTTGGGCACCAGGCATATCCATTTATTTTCTCCCATGTCCATTTGGCTTCCAACTTCAGTTAGGCGGAGGTGGATGCCAGGCTAGCCCTGCCAGCAGTGTTGCCATGTCTGCGGTTTTCTAGCCAAATTGGGATATTTTTAAATCAATTTGGCAGTAGAAAATATATTGGTCGCGGGTTGCGGTCTTTTGGGCTATTTTTAAACGACCACAGCTGCAGCATTTTTCTTTAAATAAATGTTACCTAGGCTGTATGGTGCAGCCTGTGCCAGGTATGGGAGGAGCTACTGCGTGGTGTGTATGAAAGAGAGGGAGAGTAGTCAATGACAGTATATAAAATTAAGAGAATAGGGTAAAAAAAATCACATGTATTTTTACATGGTGGAAAAAAGTATTAGAATTTTTTACTCCGTGGCAACGTAAACAAATTGGACTAGTTTTAAGGCATTTTGGGCTGTTTTTGAGTAGTCATTGTGCTAGAATTTTATGTTTGCCCTGACAACCCTGCCTGCAAGTTCTGATCTTCCATAACTCAGATAATTCTAAGCCAAGGGTACACTATCAAATTGATCTCCTGATCAAAGTCGGCTCTAAACTAACCAGGAAAAACATAAATCTTGGTGTTTAAGGAATAATATTTCTCTGGTAAGGACTTTGGATCAAAAGTTAATGCGAAAATCAACAGAAGTTTAGCAGCGTAGACAAAGAGAGGACGAAGGAAAGTTCACCAAGGCCCCTTTTAACCAATCTTGTAAACATACTCACCGATAGGAGTGATGCCATCGCTGAACACATTTCTGTCCATGGAGCTGACCTATGCACATGAATATTTGATCTCATATCAATGTATTAACATTAACAAGTCATCCTCCGTACATGACGCATCTCAGCTCAGTGTAATTTGCTGAATTTCTTTGACAAGACAGATTATTCGTTCCACTCTCCCCTTCTTTTAGAGTTAATAAAAAAGTGTTCTATTGATCGTAGTTAACCTGGAAAAACATCTTGCCTTATTTGTTGAGCTGCAAAATAATGTTTACATCTGTCCTTAAAAGATTACATTACTACTAATTGCCCTTGGACTTCCTTTTCTACCGCAAGTAATCAGAGTCACTAATTAATGTCCTGAAACCATAACAGGAGACTAGCATGGGTGGGTGACGTACTGTTTTGAACACTAAACACACACACACACACACACACTAAACACACACACACACACACACACACACACACACACACACACACACACACACACACACACACACACACACACACACACACACACACACACACACACACACACAGGGATTCTAAGAAGAGAACAGCTCATCATACTTTCTGTAATGGAGTAAAGTCATTGGAATGAATGCTATAAAAATCATGTATGTGTTTTTTAAATCCATTCCAGCCCATAACATCAACCAGTCCTGCCTGAATAACATGCTACCATCTATCTGTAACACACTGTCAGTAGTGAAACTATTCCTGTCTCAATTCTTATATTTCCTTATTACCTCAGTGTCCATGCTCCCATAGTTATGATCTGCAGGGTCGGTCATGGTGATGAGAGACGTAACGTCCTCACTCTGCTTTCCCCTCTTCATCATGATGCCTGAGGAGACTGTCTGGCTAGGCCTGTTCCCCGCTGTATCCCTCCCTGGAGCTCATAAAGCACCCTCAGGTCCGCTGGTGTGAACAAAGTCCCAAAGCAGGCATGACACCTTTTAAGTTATTATGCATCTGATTAAGTTGCCATTAAATGCATTAGTGTACAGTGTTAAAAACTGGAGCCTAGCTAGTTAATGACCTTCACCTATAATAAATCTGTCATGGCACACGTCCCAAATGACTTGCGATTCCCTAATTCAGTAATGATCGGGGGTCTGATGGCTCAGTGGTTAGAGGAGTCCGACTTGTAGTCGGAAGATTGCCGGTTCTACTCCCGACTGAGCCAGATGTTGGTGTGTCCTTGAACAAGGCCCCTTAGCCTAAGTTGAGGTATGTCATGTCTGCTTAATAAGGTAAATGCACTCCTTTTGATCAGAGACCTATGGGCTCTGCTAGAATGCATTGAATTAATTGGTATTAGGATGCTATTTATGACCCATCCATGCTTTCACATGAACGTAATTGAAGCCATTTAGGGTAGCAAACAAAGTTGAACACCAAATGAAATTACATTGTAACCTTTCAACACAAATTCCCTTGAAGATTGAGTCATTGTGTCTAATCACAATCTAGTGAAATTAGGTGGTGAGGAGTTCTGCTATGTGGCAGGTTTCTCGTGTCACTGTGGTACGCAGACCATGAAGAAAGAACTCTGTTTGAGGTCTGACCATGCAGCCAAAGAAGTGAATAAACGCTGCATGGTTTATACAGAAATTTTGACAACCAACTTATATGACTCCTAACACTATACACTTGAAACATTAGTCAAATCTGACTGATGACTATGTTGAAAAATGCAATGTGGATGTTTTATATAACTTCAGTCAGTATTTTTCAAAAGAGGAAATCATGAGCCCCAAAACTGGTTATGCTTTTTGGTGTATTAACGGTATGTCATCCAATTATGGGAAATATGTCAACATCTGTAAATGTAATATGTCATGACTTGCAAATTGTATAAATAACTATGGTTACTATATACTCTTTAAACAAGTGAAGCATCAATAATATTGCCAATAACTTGGTTGCCTGATTGAAGAATTCTTTAAATAATTTTATAGATCTCAGCTGAGAGTTTGATATAAAATATATTTACCAAGCATATAAGATTGAATATGATGCAGACTAAAACCTACCTGACCCCATAAATGCATTACAAAATCATCAAGTTCCTGAGTAAATATTTTCTGTGTCTCCAGGGTATGTTTTCAAATCACACATTCCTTGACCAACACAACTCTCCATTCATTCAGAGTCGTCCCATCTCTTCTTTCACTCTCCTTTTAACCTCACCTGTGTTTCACTACTCAGTGGCACGCCCAGGTTGTAAAATATCACCATCACAGCAGTACACACGGAACCCTCGTCAGTCCAGGTCCCGTAGGGAAGAGAAGGGCCTCCCCAGCAGTCCTCTGATAGTGTTCTACCCAGACTAACAGGCCTGCTACCTGCGGTGTCACTCTTGCAGTGCTCCCTGTATGGTTACAAGACTTGTTACTAACCTCCCTGGTTGCTACTGCTGGGCCTTCTGCAGGATATAGCACTCACACCAACACATCCTGGCAAGAAAGATAAGCGACTTGAGGAAAGAAGGGAGGGAAGAAAAGTTAACATGGGCTTGAGGGGCGGAGCTCGAGCTTTTGTTTGTTGTGAAGGTGGAGCTGATGTACTTAGTCTTGCATCCCCTGAAACATACAGAAATACACACATACACGCACGCACACACGCATGCGTGCACGCACACAATCATTCTTCTCTAAAAATGACTATATCCTTATCCAGTGGTCTAAAACCTAACTGATTATAATTTTCTAAATGTTGTTGGACTTACAGTAAAGGTTACAGTTAAGGTTTCCTGAGCAAGAGGGAGCCTGGGGGAGAAATTATTATAATGACACACAAGAGGTGTTTTCCTATTCAAATCCTATTCAAATAAATACATGGAAAAATGTAATTGAGATGTGCTGCATATTTAAGGCAACAGTTTTTCTATTTGAAACCTCATGATTCTGACGTGTGCATCCAATTAAAAATAGTGCATTTTTATTAGTGATCAATTATGTGAATCCCTTGGATAACAAAGGGCGTACATGTGAGAATGTAAACATGGTACATGTAGCAAAATATCGCAAACAAATGGATGAGTTATATAGTTTATTTAGGCTGTCTGTCTTTATGCTGTTTAAACTCAAGGTGTTCCAGTTGCCTCCAGTACTCTTTCAGCAAAGTATTCACAGTGCTTTCATTTTCCACATTTTACTATGTTAGACCCTTATTCTGGAATGGATTAAATTAATTATTTCCCTAAATATTCTGCAAACAATACCCCATAATGAGAATGTGAAAGAAGTCTGTTTGAAATCTTAGCAAGTTTATTAAAAATAAAAAAAATAAAAAAAATTCAGTTGATTGGACATGATTTGGAAAAACACACACCTGTCTATATAAGGTCCCACAGTTAACAGTGCGTGTCATAGCACAAACCAAGTCATGAAGTCCAAGGAATTGTCTGATGACCTCCGAGACAAAATTGTATCGATGCACAGATCTGGGGAAGGGTGCAGAAAAATATCTACAGCATTGAAGGTCCCAATGAACACAGTGGCCTCCAGCATCTGTAAATGGAAGAAGTTTGGAACCACCAGGACTCTTCCTAGAGCTGGCTGCCCGGCCAAACTGAGCGATCAGGGGAGAAGGGCCTTAGTCAAGGAGGTGACCAAGAACCTGATTGTCACTTTGACTGAGCATCAGTGTTTCTCTGTGCCATCTCAACCATCTTTGCAGCACTCCACCAATCAGGCCTGTATAGTAGAGTGGCCAGACGGAAGTCACTCATCTGTAAAAGGCACATGAAAGCATGTCTCGAGTTTGCAAAAAGGCACCTGAAGGACTCTCAGACCGTGAGAAAACCGTATTGAAACAAATATTGAAGTCTATGGCCTGAATGGCAAGCATCATGTCTAGAGGAAAACAGGCACTGCTCATCACCTGGCCAATACCAACCCTACAGTGAAGCATGGTGGTGGCAACATCATGCTGTGAGCATGTTTTTTAGTGGCAGGAACTGGGAGACTAGTCAGGATCAAAGGAAAGATGAATGCAGCAATGTACAGAGACATGCCTGCTGAAAACCTGCTCCAGAGCACTCTGGACCTCAGACTGGGGCGAAGGTTCACCTTCCAACAGGACAATGACCCTAAGCACACAGCCAAGATAACATAGGAGTGACTACAGGACAACTCTGTGAATGTCCTTAAGTGGCCCAGCCAGAGCCCAGACTTGAACCCGATTAAACATCTCTGGAAAGATCTGAAAATGGCTGTGCATCGATGCTCCCCATCCAACCTGATGGAGCTTGAGAGGTCCTGCAAAGAAGAATGGGAGCAACTGCCCAAAAATAGATGCACCAAGCTTGTAGCATCATACTCAAAGACTTGAAGCTGTTATTGCTGCCAAAGGTGCTTCAGCAAAGTATTGAGCAGAAGCTGTGAATACTAATGTACATGTACTTTTTTCATTTTTAATTTGTAATACATTTGCGAAGATTTAAAACATACATCTTTTACATTGTCATTATGGGGTATTTTTTGTAGAATCTTAAGGGAAATAATGAATTTAATCCATTTGGAATAAGGGTGTAACATTGCAAAATGTGGAAGAAGTGAAGCACTGTTTTCCAGATTTTTTAGATGCACTGTACATGCCTAAATGCATTGACTTGCTGCCAACTGATTGGCTGATTAGATATTTTAATCAACAAGCAGTTGAACAGGTGTACATAATGAAGTGGCCTGTGAGTTTATATAAAAATATATACTGTTGGAAATGGTGTTCATATGTGTTGCCATTCCAGTGGTACATGATGTCATGTTGACATTTTGGGGTAGAAAGTTGGGATTCATGTTTATTTCCCAGAAATGTTCCCCATAAACGGTTATAAAGTTCAGAAATGGACAAGCTAGCTGTCAGCACACATTGAAAAAAATATATATTGTTAAAAGTGTATTATTTTCTGGTTCCCTAAACTTTATTATTTCTATAAACCGCTTGTGGAATTTTAGTGTGGAATTTTAAGTTGTCCTAAACTTGAATTGTTGAACCTAGATTTCAGCCTAGCAATCGACATATAGTGGAGCGGCTAAATGATATAATCGTTCAGTTTATGATACAAGCGTGAAAAATTGCATGAGCAGTTTCCATGGGTCACTTGACAAGAAAATTATCCGAGCCACTTGAAATTTCAAGATGGCGGCCATTTTTCAAGATGGCCGACACCTTAGTGGAGCAGATACGTGTTATTGTGGTTTATTTGGTGATACAAGCATGGAAATTGGCATGAGCAGTCTCTGATGGTCACTAGATAATAAGCCACACACAGCTACTTGAAATTTAAGATGGCGGCCATTTTTCAGGATTACTGCAATCCGCCATGTGGATCTGTAAATGATACATTTTCTCATAGAAATGTATTCGGTTCCTCAAGAGACTGTCAAGTGAGGTAGTTTGACTGTGTTTTGTCTGACTCCTCACCCATGACCTGTCCAGTTTGGTAAAGCCTGTCAGGAGTTGCCTTCCACCGGCATAGCTCTCAGGGTTCATTGAGGTACACAAGCTCCCTTATTATGACAAGGTAACAGTAACAACATAATTTTTTTTTAAACTAACAGTTATTAAACATGTCAAATTAATACTGAGAGGTGGTGAAACAAAAATAAGATTAACAAATTAGCACAGTTGTAGTGCTGAACAAAAAATTGAGCAATGACTAATACTGAATGTCAATAAGAACAGATCCAGAGGCAACAGCGACTTCTCTACAGGCCTACACCGGAAAACATAGAAGACTAACACTGACAAAAGAATCATGCAAATAAGTTCTAGCAGGGGCAACTACATAGGCATGTGCAACTGAGTCCATTTCTGAAGCACTTACACCTTCCAGTACATGCCTTGTTGCACCCACATTTGGTCAACTCCCAATAACAACTCTCTGCAATAGGTGGAAGTGGAGTCCAGGGGCCTCATTTATAAACGTGGCATACGCACGAAAGAAGACATACGCAGCTCTCTACACAATATAATGTGTAATGGTTGTCTATTGGCAGCAAAAGGTAAACACGGTTTTGGCAATACAGATTGTTTGAGTTATTAATGCTACGGACAGCACTTCTGATATGCAAACAACAGAGCTAAGTTTTGAAATTGCCCGGAATTCTCCTTTAAGCCTAATTGCTCCACTAAGGTGGTAGCCATCTTGAAAAATGGCCGCCATCTTGAAATTTCAAGTAGCTGTGGGTGGCTTATTGTCTAGTGACCATCAGAGACTGCTCATGCCAATTTTCATGCTTGTATCACCAAATAAACCACTGTATCACTTAACTGCTCCACTAAGGTGTCGGCCATCTTGAAAAATGGCCACCATCTTGAAAGTGGCTCAGACAATTTTCTTGTCAAGTGACCCATGGAGACTGCTCATGCAAATTTTCACGCTTGTCTCATAAACTGAACGATTCTGCCAAACATAAGCACTTAGCCGCTCCACTAATAGCGATGGAGAGCACAATATAGATATCTCTGTCAGTAGTTATAAATAACTATAAATTGTTCTACACAAGAACATGACCACTTTAATAATATATAGCTCCTTTATTTCAGTTGTTCTGTTTGCGGTCTTGCACTACAGCAGAATATTTTATTACAGGTGGGAAATGAGTCTCTCCATATTGGATACAGCTGTGCATGTGCTTTTATCAAATAAAAATAAACATCCCTTAAAACAGCGGTGTCAAACCGGTTCCACAGAGGGCCTAGTGTATGCTGGTTTTTGATCTTTCCTTTCAATTAGAGCCCAATTAAGACGTAGACTGCCAGGTGAGGCGAGATCCTAACCAATTAGTGACATTCAATCATTCAGGTACAAGGTAAAAGCGAAAACCTGCAGACACTAGGCCCTTTGTGGATCTGGTTTGACACCCCTGCCTTAAAACAATGCACTGTGGAGGGGTTTTCACTTCTACTTCAATTCAGTCAGATTTAGGAACACATTTCCTCGTGAGAATTGTAAATTTAGTTTAATCACAAAATTTAGCTCAATTGAAATGGAACAACCCTTTAATGTATAAAGTATAAAAAGCAGTTGGTCAGAATTTAACCTATATATCACAAACAAACAAGAACTCAGAAAAATAAATAAGGCAAATATTTCCACCCCAAGATTACACAGGAACACAGATAATGGTCTCTTTTACATGAAATAGCAGGTTTCGTGTCAATTTCCAAGTCAATCAATTTAGGTACTTAACTGTAATTCCAATTTATTTCCTTTTGAAGTAGTGATATTCAGACTAATTTCTGAATAGACCCCAATTGATACCAATCCTGGAATAAAGACACAAGAGCAGCTGAGTAGCCAGCCTGCTCCAGTCATGAAGAATAGGTTTTTGAACTGATTTATTTGTTGTTGACTGATGAGTAGGAGCTAGCTGGTTGCTCGGCACGTAATGACTGACAGATGGAGAGGCCTGGCGCCCTAATGAACACATCCAGTCTGGTCCCACACCTGCTTCCACTATCAGAACTCAAACATTCGCCTTAAAGCTCATGACGTTTTAATGACTTTCAACTCATCTAGAAATGTGGCATCTATGCCAGTAGCTTGTTGTAGCAGTTGCAGTGTCCTGTGGATGTTTGTAAGTAAACTATAAGCTTACTCTTCACCAGACTAACACAAGTTTTCACACTTTTGAACAGGGACAAATAGAACAGAGCCTCGCTAATCGTGAATCAACCATAGCTACTGCAACAGAGCTGGCAAAGCCAATATGGGCCAGGTCTGAATGTACCGGTAGTGTATGAATAGATGATTTTTCTGAAGAAGAGTATGGCCTAGGGAATGTGACAGACAGGTACAGAGCAGACAGTCCCAAAAAGAAAACACAATGGCATGGGCTGACTAATTAAAGGCTATTATTACATACTTTCAAGTGAACATTTTTACTTGCACTTCAAATATATAGATTTATTTATAGATCAGTTTTTTTTATACTGAGTACGTATTTAAGACAAACCCTTAAACCATCTCTGCAGAAAAGCATTTCTTTCTAACGTCAAACTAATGTCCCTAGCTGTTCAAACCCTAACCAGGGACTGTATGTGAGGACAAAGCACTCAAATAGAACTGTGTCATGTTGAATACCATTTGTAAAGAACTGTTGTAAGATATTTCATAAAAGATTCAAAAATGAGTGTTATAATGAACTGGATGGATTCAGCTTTATTATTGACAATTTAGGCTTGTTTCAAAATACTCTTTCTATAAAGCAACCAATCCCATTAATTTAATTTTCCTTACCTCGCTCTCTTAAATCACAGCAACTCTGTCAGCATTAAAGGACTACAGCAGTTTGTCACTGGAGTGGGACTATCTCTCAGATGATAATGGGATCGCTCCGTGCTGTGGTGGGTCTGCATTGAGGTACTTGTAATCCCAAAACACATCCTTATATCGTTGTGCGAATACACTTTCACAATGCAGACTGAACCGGAAAGCCTGACTGTATGTGGGACTTGTATGTGTTTTAGCAAAAGATACACAGCAACAGCAACCTGACCAAGCAAGACAACCTTCCTGACAAAATGACCTACGGCACCACGCTGCAATGGAGGGTAAACAATCTATGAGTTATTTAGGTACTTACACCATCTTCAGCATACCCATTCATTTCAAATGAGTGCTGTTTTCTTGGAATGTGAGGTGAGATCTCTGCAGAAATCTAAAGTTTTATGGTTCAAAGTAAGTGACAACTTAGTATGAAAGACATCTGTTCACATGTGCAAACGTACACATGCACATCCGCACACTGATGCGCCCACACGTGCAAACGAAAACTGTCCTTTTGCGAATAAACAGCATATACACAGTAAACATCAAACAGGCTTCTAAGGCTTAAATACACTCCCTCAGCGTACGAAAAGAATCAACTGGAGACTAAAAAAAGAAAAAAATCTTTGGCAAAAGCAGTTTTAAAAATGAGCAACTCATTTTAACCTTGTCAACTTCAGAATGTGCCAACAACGACAGCTTCAGCGAAAACAACGAAAACACACAGGTCAGCAAGTGGCAAATGTCCCTGGATGCGGCGTCACCGTCTGTGCATCTCAGAGGGAGAGCTGCCCATCGTTTGGCTGGATGCTTCAGGGTGAGCTTCCGCTAAGTACAGAACTACGATCAGCTTTTCCAAACCCAACATTAAGCATCATCAGGGAAAATAATATCTGGAACCAAGATCAGTGTTTAGGGTTGAACACGACCCTTATCCTGGTTGGATCAATACTGTTAAAGTGGCTTTCTACCCTTTAATATGAACTAAAACTGCTTGCCACTAATCTTTGGGTAATGGGATACCTAAAAGAAACATGGGGACAAAGCCTATAAAAAATCTGAAAAAGCACTTTCACTTTCCCACTGTTCATAGGAGCAGTAAAACATGGTCCATAAAAAGCCATAAATCTTTTAGGTCACAATACAAGCTGAGTAGTATCTGTGAGGACCTTCAGAAGACAGTGCACTTCCTGTTATGCAACAGAGAAAGAGAAAGAGCTTAGTTTAAATATTTCCATCTCAAATGTCCCCTTTCGGACAATACTATCTCCCAATGCTGTGTATGACTACTGTATGTGTATATTATATAGGGATTAGGGTTCCTTTGGAGGGGAAGCCATATAGCTACAATGTTCAAAGACAATGACGAATCTGTACTTCCTTAACAGTCACAAAAGTGGCTAAACCTATCCTGTGCTATGACAATAAAGTGTCTATGGTTCATGTGAGGTCACATAAGCAATTGGATCCGTTCTGGAATGACACAGTGATGTTTCCATAATTGTAGAGAGGTTACATAGGATGCTAATCCCATTGCGTGATGTCACAATATGGGTTCGACCATTTTTGTGATGTACATTGGCTTCAATTGTAAACAGGGCACAGCTTGGTGGGGTGGGGCAGAGACCCCTAGTGGCTCTTCCCCTTTCCAAGTCCATCAAACAATATAGAATTGCATTTGTGGCTCACTGGTTAATTGAGCGTTTGTGTGAGACTGTGTGGTATGTGACCTGGGACTGGTGAAAAAAGAAAAAAACATTGCACACACATCAGCAGATGACAACACTTTTCTCCCTCAGACCCATCTAGAATCTGTTCCGAACAAACCACTAATAATCCAGCATCATGTAATATAAAAAAAGATCTGGTGATTGTATAGAGGTCCAGTTAAGATTGTATAGAGGTCCAGTTAAGAGTGACGCTCCTGCTGTTCCCCTCATCTTGGTTCTTCATGCATCTTTGACAGACAGTGCCCCCCAGTGGTTTCCGCAGGTCCTACCACACAACACAGCGATGACCTGAGCTCATAGGGGAGCCAACGGGACACTGAAAGTGCTCTGCAAAGTCTGGCGAGTTAGAGAGGGTGCCGATGACACGGTACTTTGGGGGGCTGTGGGGGTCGGTTATGAGTCCCTCGTGGGCGCTCTCAGGGGTTCGCACGGAACACCACACCTGAAAAGAAGAAGAGGCCAACAATAAGGAAGATTCTCAACTCAAGTATTCGGCCCCCTTGAACACTTCGACCTTTTGCCACATTTCAGGGTACAAACATAAAGATATAAAACTGTAATTTTTTGTGAAGAAGCAACAACAAGTGGGACACAATCATGAAGTGGAACGAAACTTAGTGGATATTTCAAACTTTTTTAACAAATAAAAAAAACTGACGAATTGGGCGAGCAAAATTATTCAGCCCCTTTACTTTCAGTCCAGCAAACTCTCTCCAGAAGTTCAGTGAGGATCTCTGAATGATCCAACGTTGACCTAAATGATTAATGATTAATAGAATCCACCTGTGTGTAATCAAGTCTCCGTATAAATGCACCTGCTCTGTGATAGTCTCAGAGGTCCGTTGAAAGCACAGAGAGCATCATGAAGAACAAGGAACACACCAGGCAGGTCCGAGATACTGTTGTTGAGAAGTTTAAAGACGGATTTGGATACAGAAAGATTTCCCAAGCTTTAAACATCCCAAGGAGCACTGTGCAAGCGATAATATTGAAATGGAAGGAGTATCAGACCACTGCAAATCTACCAAGACCCGGCCGTCCCTCTAAACTTTCAGCTCATACAAGGAGAAGACTGATCAGAGATGCAGCCAAGAGGCCCATGATCACTCTGGATGAATTG